>JAVQJL010017849.1:0-57266 GCA_036024295.1 Nannoperca obscura | reverse complement strand
ATATATATATATATATATATAAGTCTTGAAAGTTTTGAAAATGCTTAATTTTAACCGTTATGTTTTCAAGGTTAGGAATATTCTTGACTTTAAATATATTCCTTAACAAATGCTTGATTCCCAACATACTGTTTCATCGTCGACAGTCACGTAAACCAAACATCTTATCTTATATTAGAAATGAAATGATCCCGTCGTCATACCTTGAACCTGGAAAGTGCTTGAATTTTACTCGTAAAAAGCTGTACGAATCCTGGGAATTAAAGATTGAATCAAAGTCTTGAAACAAAAGGAAGTCCCATTCTTCCATCTGCTCTGTGCCACAGCAAGTGGGGTTGTTACATTTTCATTTCTGTTCAGAATTTGTCATTATTACTGAATATGTTGGCACAGACGCCCACTGCTCTTCCTCTAAGGGAGTAATTATTAGAAAAGCACAATAGAAAACACACCCTGCTCATGATACAGGACTGCAGAAGCTTCTGTCATGGTTTTCATACTCACAGCTGGAAACCTGCCTCGGTTCACTATTTATTACCCTGCCTAAGGAGAAGCCCTCTCTCCTCCAGGCTCCTTCTTTCTTTACATTGCTTCACTATGGGAGACAGATGACTAGGCAAAGAAAAATTCTGTTAATTGAAAGCACTTGGTTTCAGCAAGCTGAAAGAAAGAATTTGTTATCTCGCTAAACTGGATTTCAGAGGCCTTTAGTATGACAGAATGAATAAAACATAAGCCCATGTTTCCCCTTAGCTATCGTGCCAGTGCTGATCTGAAGTAAACCCAAAAGAAAGCCAAAACGTGTGCGTTGGCATTGTTTAAGCCTTTATGTGGCACTTTTGCCCTTCACGCTGACAGTATGTTTACCTGTTTGTTTATGACCCTGGGCTGACTTTGCTTCTCTTTAGAGCACTTTGCTGCCAGCAGCCGGTAGGGATGGATGTCTCAGATGTCGGTGCTGACTGATGGGCAGCTCTTAGCCAAACCCCATGGGGCTTCTCAGTGCGTGGCCTGAGAGACACAGGCAAGACTGATATAGAGTAGGAGGTGTGCCGATCAACCGGTCCGCCATCAACACCCTGCAGACCCTCCCGCTGCGCCGCGCTCCACTGCAGACTCAAGCCAGTGTGTGCATTTACTCAAGAACGGTACTTTAAAGCAGCTGTGATCAATAGTTTTTATAATTACAACATATGTGACAGTGTTAGAACCTACAGAGACGTGTCTCGTGTCAGAAGTGTCCTGGAAAAGGAGGAGGTTTCTGTTGAGCTCTGACTTCTGTCAGAGGCTGAAGCGAACGCTAACACAAAGCTTACAGCTGACGTCTGTCCAACAGTCCAGCGGTAAGATGTGCACATATCATACACACATGTATTACACATCACAGAAAGATGGACGTCTTTCATAAAGAAGTATTAACTGTTGCTTCTCAGACTCAGTTGAATGTTCTGAGATCTCAAGATGTCCTCAAGTACAAAAGGACCCAAGTTGTAATTCAATTCAAATTCAATAAAAAAAACCCTTTCTTTGTCCCCGGGGGGCAATTAAAGACAGCTTCATGAGGCAGTTCCACATAAAACCGCATAGAAAAACATACAGTGTCAAACAATGAGTGCTAAATTTAAATAAATACAGTTTTAAAGGTGCAAATGGTGTGAAAACATGGCAGTGAGGTAAAAGATGTGCAGAAGGCAGTATGAGAATGTAATAAACTGGACTCGTCCTCTAAGGTTGACCACATGTGTAACTCCATTGTATTTCAAATAAGAAGGATTTAATAGTCTTGTTCTCATGCAAAGAGAAAGAGACGATGCCCCCTCTGACATTCCCCCCCGGTCTCCAGAGGCTATCAGTGTCCAGCGCCTGTCGGCAGAAAGATAACACTCTGCGGCTGTCTTGATTTGGGAGAGGCTGCTGATGCATCGATTCATATCTTGTCTATGAATCATACATTAATGGATGAGATGGCCATTATCTCCATGCAGGTCTGCTCTCACCCACTTCAACAGGGAGAATAAAAATACAAGCGTGCGCTGCCTGTTTCTCTGACACACACAAATACCTCTCCAGGGCTCCTCTGTCACACCTTCTCATGTGCTAAATTTCTAAATTCTGGTCAGCTGTCTTGCAGCTTGAGCAGTTCCACGGTCCAATTTCCCTCATGGCTGCTGTCAAAAGATCTGTAATAAACTGCAGTGAGCTTGTTTTAATATTGTTGTAGTATTTTACATGTCGTGGCTGCAGTGTTTGAAACTGCTGTGATATGAAGCTGAACTGTTGTCTGCAGAGCAGACGGACTGTGTTGTCTGCATCTTCCAGACACCTGCATCTCACAGCTTCTGGCCGTGCAGAAAGGCTGCTTATAATTTATAGTGTGATTTATCACAAAGTACAACATTAATGAAACTGCAGTGTCTGCCCTGCTCAAGAGTTTCTGTTAGATTTGTCCATCTTGACCTACCGGGTAATAAAACTCAAAAAACAAACCCTTTGTTAGTCACTTGAAATTTGAAATGCAATGACTTTCTCTTACTGCAGTGTATCTTTCACTGCTGCTGCACAAATTACCTTAATCAGTTTTGGCAGAGACAGAAGCAGAGCTTCTCCCATGGTGCATTTGGGCTGGTAAACTGATGTGATGCAGCTCGTGGCATATCACCACAGTTTCATGGGTTGGGGAGACAAAAGGTTGCATTCAACAGGGGGTTAGAATGAGAGGAGAAAACATCTGGTGTCATTTTGCAAGCTGTAAAGTTGGACTTTTTTGCACTTGTTGTTGTGCAGGATATCTTTGGAAACCTGTGGCTAACAGCTCATATCAAGCTCTTGGTAAGCTTCCTGGATGCTTTCTAGACGTCTCAGGCTCAAGGTTTATTCACTCAGAACACTTTGTACGGGATCCAGTTCATGACGCCTGATTGTTAAACATTCATTCATCAAAGCATGATGGTCTGGGGCTCAGCTGTCTGTGCTGAGTGCTGGGCAGGGTGTGTGTTGTAGTTATACGGTAAAGTGAACAGCAAGGTCACACAGGAAAAGTGCAAGGCATTATCCTTCCTCACATCCTCTCTCTCTCTCAAGCACACCCAGCTGCAGTGTACAGTAAGTCAAGTGCCCCAGATGTTCGTATTCCCAATAGTTTCCTGCAGTTTTTGCTGTGAGGGGGCTCATTGTCTCATTCCAACAGGATCCTAGAGGAGCAGGAGTTTGATGGTTTGACTCCTCAGCAGTTTCTTTTATCAAACTCCGGTCGGTCCAACACTTGGGTCCAGACTTAAAGATCCCCTCTGGACCTGTTCTATTATAAATAAAATGTTAAAAGTTCATCTGTTTCATCATTAAAGAACCCCAGATTAAAGAATATGTGAGTGTTCATGCTCAGTGCCCTGAGGGCTTCACACAGTGTCGCATCACTTACACAAGATAAGTTGCATGTTGGACCATGACTGGCTTTAAAAAAAGAAACTTTAATGCTTCTGCAAATGAATGTGAAAACAGCCTCTGCACATACATCATTCTGCACAACGACGTTCAAACATCCAACAAGAAACAATAAAAACACATTGTGTTGTGGAGAGAGACTACAAATATCTCAATAAACATCTGATCCTCTGGTCTTTCCTCTGCCGCCTCCATGACATTTTTGTTGGATGGGTTTGCAATTGTATTAATTACTTATGGATAATTAATTAGAATTAGAATGAATTCTAATGACTTTTGTGCCTCCTGTGTTTTTTCATCTGGCGCCACCAGCGGAACAAACTTATTCACTTACTCGCTTATGTATTTGGAGGATTGGCACACATTTTGGTCATTTATGGTTTCCAGACAATGTTGCATTAAAAACTATATTAAACCTGTGAACATGGTAAAAATCATACCTGCTTAACAATTTACACATTCTCTTTTATTCTCCTCCTCGATCTTGAGTGTGCCACCAAATAAATCCCTGAATCTTCTAATAGGATTTGCATGGGTCATTGTTAGTCAAGTCAAAGACAATCTAATATTACACATCGCTGAACATGTCCAGGTGATATTACCGCTCTGCTAAAAGAGCTTAACTAAGATTAGGTTCAAACCATCTAAGCCCTTTTCCTTGACTGACTCCACATTATTACTGAGTCCACATATTATGCACTCATTTGCACTGTGTAGCACAAATACCAGGATATGGATGGTTAATGAAATAGCACACTTTAGCTGATTAATCCCTCCCTTCATCAGAGGAATTACCTCCTGATTCATTTTGCTGTTCGTCTCTTGACCGCTGTGACCAGTTAGTGCAGTGATGACAAATGGCAGAGTGGAGCTTTCTGTCACTGTGGACTCTCCACTGAGTCTGCCTCCATCACTCCACGAGAGTCCAGTTCCTCTGCTTGAAGAGGCCCATCTTTATGTAACCCACAGCCTGGAGAGATAGGGCAGGTGGGGGTGGAGATGAGATGGGGGGCAATTCTCAGCCTTAAAGACAGTTTCCACTATAATTCACTATGAAGATAGCAATCGGCAGTGTCTCCAGGTATTTACTCACACCCTCCTTTTTATTGGTTGTGGGACCTCGCCATGCAGTGGCTGACAGTGTTTATCTAAAATGCAATCTTTCTGAACTGTAAAGCACTGAATTTGTTGCCCCTGACTCAATGAGCAGGGCACCAAGGGTCAAAATCAATAACAACTTACAAGTTGCAGTATGCCTGGGAGTTGGGTGGCTGAGCCTGCGGGGACAAATGTGGAAGTGCAGAGTCTCTGGAAGTGTCTGCAGTCACGTGAACAGCCGGTCTTATCTTGTTGCAGGTGGCGTCTGAATCAGAAATTAGATGTCGCAGGAGACAGAAACTCTCCAGAGCTCTGAGGCTTCGCAAGGGGAAGTGGTCCAGCCGGTGGATAAACACAAAAGCATTGTATCCAAATCAGATACCTTGTTTGAGATCTCTATTCAGCTTAAAAAGTTTAAAGTTAGTTTTTTTTTTGCCAATGCCATTAATGGAAAGTGTTCGTCAGATCATGTGACAGCATCATTGGGAGGAGCTGCATTCGACAGTTTCTGTAACTTTCCACAGTTACAGTCCGACAATCACGCCCAACCAAGTTCTCTGTTTTCATTGTTCAGACTGAAGGTCTGTGGGCGGATTATTCAGCTATCCGAAGTGTAAATGCATATTAGAAACATTCAAAACAGTTGAAATCCAATTGTTTGAGCCACCAACCTTTAACTCCAACATATTAACATGTTGAAATCTGTCTGCCCAAGACACATGCACAGGTTTTCAAAGTGCTCTGTGGAAGTGGCTCTGTCCTCTGGGATGATGCCTACAGCCGTCAATTGTTTAAGACAGGCAGAGAACAGGAGGCACGCTGAGCTGTTGGAACATTGATGTAAGAGTCTCATGGTTTCTTAACGCAGTTCATCCATGCGTTTGTGTTAGTTTGTGTATAGTCGTTAGCTAGCTAGTTGTTATTGCTAAATGTTAATTGTTGTATTTAAACTTGAGTTATTGGCACGTGGCAGCTTCTAGTGCATTACCACCACCCTCTGGACTGGAGGACAACTGACCCCTGAGGTTTGACACAGGGCTAACGGGGCACGTATATGTGGCTGTGTGCAAATGGAAGTGTATAAATAGCATCTGAAGAGCATAAGGATCATAGACACTGGAGGGTAAATGGGGTCTTTTTCTAATCTTCTTCTGTCACTCTTTGGGTAGAACCCAGTGCAACATCATGAAAGCCTCCAAGTGTGTGTGTGAGAGTTATCTCCATCTGTACAACTCATCGCATGGAGACAAATGGGGAATTCTTTGAGAGAGATGGAGAGCGAGGCAGTTCGAAGCAGCACTTTAGCATTCAGACGTGGTTGGACAACACATCATCTGATGCATACTGAACTTTCGAGAATAGAACATGTGCATCAGTGTGGGAAAGAGACAATGAGAGTTTGCTCATTAAAAAATATATAAATACACCACTCAAACCCAAGCCCTGGGGAGCACAGTCGAATGCACCGGCTAATGGACTCCATATTCTCTCCTGCATGTTGTGGTGTCAATTGATTTGTCAAGAATACCCGTGGGTGTGTTGCTTTTTATTCAGGACCCATCAATTCACAAATTAAGATTAAGTGATCAATTTACCTTTGTCATAGTTCTGTCACCATCAGTTAATGGGGGTCTTCAGGGAATAAATGAGGAGATAAGTGGGACTGAAATCTGGCTGTACCCTGTGGGATGGTGGGCTGCTCCTATGGGATGATTTCGGCCTCATATATGAGATTTCTATTACCATGTCTCACTTTTCTCTTGTCGTTAACACGGGAAGCCGTTTGGATTTGTATGCAATAACGTCTCAGCGAGGATTTGTTTTGTAGACAGATGTCTGTTTGTTGGTTTACAGCATTTATAATACACTACATGGTTGAATTTGATCACAGATCTGCTTAGATTTCCCCAGGCCTACAGCAAGTACCTGCTGCTTGAATGCTTGGCTGATACGGTTTGTATAAACTGACAACTTGTCTTATTTTACCTTGATGTTGGAGTATGACGATGTATGGAAATCACTTATTTTCAATATTATCCATAAAGCTGCACCAATTATAGGTTTTCATATTAACACTGGATCCAATGACTGGAGAAAAGGGGTCACTCACATAGTCCGTATATAAAGATGGATGACATGACAGCTCCCTTAAAGTGAGGCCAAAACATCTGTAATGCCCCCTGGTGGCTGGCTGCGGTATAGTTCATAAACCCCGCCCCCTCCATGTTAGGGGATTGGACAAACTGAAAAATCAAAGTACACGTCAAATAAAATGTTTCCCAAAGATGGATTCTGTCATTTTAGGTAGTCCTCATCATGCTGATGTTATTCTGATAAGTTTGGTGCTTTTTGTGTCCCTTCATGATTGAACTGTGAAACAAACAACAGACAACATGAGGAGCTAGCTGGTGAACATAGTGGAGCAATTAGCAGCTAAAGACACAGATATTTGTCTCTGCAAAACTGAGCTGAGAAGAAAGTGAATATTGGACTTTTGTTCGTTAGGTGCTCAGGAACATGATACCAAATGAATGTTAAAGTCGCTCCGTGTCTGGATGTGTAAAATCTATGAGTTGATGACATGAACGTTTTATAAGAAATTGATATATTACTCCAGGAAGGTGCATGTAATTATTCAAAAAGACTAATCTAAAGCTGGATTCCCCCCACACCATCTCCCTGCCCCTTTAATAAGGCTCACATAATGCTGCTTGAGGATCAGACTTGTGGGCTTAGGGACATCCGTTAAACGGAGGAGTCATGTCGATGATTGCCTGTGATTAACCTTCTGATAGAGGTAACCCACATCTGATGGTGCGGGCTGGTTTGGCAGGTCATGAAGTTCCCACTTAACATAGAAAATCAGCCAAGTAGAGGGAATCAATAGAGCCAAGACAAGAGAGAAGGGAGATTTTTCCTGATTACCGACGTGGTGGAAAGTTATTTAGTGCATAGTAAAATGAACCTCTTCCCCTGTTTAACCTCAGGTAAGCCACATATTATACACTGACAGGCCACGGAGGAGCTCTTGGACTCCCTTGTCAGATGAATGAAAAGGATTGGATGCTAGATATTCTGCACCACAGCGAACACCGCTATGATGAAAACGATGCTTCCTTTACAAACCATGCTCCTAATGACCAGTGGTTAACTGGCTGATAGCATCTTCTATCCCCTGCATGATTTCTGTCTTAATGAACATGTACATGGTTAGGACTAATCAATAGAGACACGTGGATACCGATTTGCCAGGCATCTTGCTAGATTAAACATCACAGCAGCACTTTATGTTTTTAACCCTGGTGAGAAAATTCCAGATAAATATCAGATTTAGATAAACCCTGATGATATTCTTTAAAAGATAAATACCAAATGAAGGGGGGAGGAGTTGAAAGATGGATACCTTTGCTCCCTGCAGGGGGCCTGTTTGATGAGCAGATGTAAAAAAAAAAAACATGGCTTCCCTGTTGATTAACATTAAGGGACTCTGTTTGGGACTGCGAGTTCTGCTTCAGAGTTTCACTTAGTCACTGTCTGAGTCCTTCAAATAATTTCACACCAGTGATCCAAAGTGTTACAATAATATTTCATTTGGACAATTAGAAATAACCTTCTGGTTCCTGGAAGAAGGGGGTGGATCAGTGCTCCCCACCCAGTGGCAGTATTGAGCTCACAGAGTCCAGTCAGTGAGTGAAGAAGAAACCCAGCTGCAGCTTTGGTTTTTCGTCATTTGTTTTGACTTTGAGAGACTTTTATTTCTTTGAATGAATCCTGTTTTTTGTAAAAGTTGCAAAAAGGATTTTCAACATTCTTTCACTAACAAAAATCACATGTAATGAAGGTTACAAACATGTTTGAGTTCAGATAAGGGATGCACAATACATAGTATACAAGTAGTATGGTAGTTTAGTTTAAATCTAAACTTTTCACCTGCAGTGATCAGCCTGCTGTCAAAGCCTCCTCAAGGCGTCATCCCAGCACCTCCCTGATCTCTCGCCAAGGATTATATCTTCACGTCATTGTAGTCACAACAGAAGCAATTGTAAGGCAAATGGGAACAATGGCGCACACTTTCAGACACTTTCTCCTTGAAGCGTTCATGCTGTTACACACACTTAAAAAAAAGGCAGCTGGAGGGGAAGACGTGATCAGATGTGTCTGTTTCTGGTGGTTTCAGACACTATCAGACGCTCCAACAATCACTTTGTTTCAACACAAACCTAATCCTCTGTGTGTCACTAGCCTCGGGCTATGACATTGCGTTGATTTCCGCTGACCTTAAATGCAATTACTGTAATGTTTTCCCATTTTAAAACCAATCTACTCCACGGTTACCACTTGGACGAATCAATGGCCTTTGCTCACTTGGCGGCGATGCTCGCTCGGATCCTGCACACATTTCTGAGAGCTCAAGTACTCGTGAATGACATGCAGCCCTGTCGTCTGAAGACCTCTTAATAGACAATCAATCCTACACGTCTTTAAATGATCAGCGGCAATGAGGAGTGAAATAAAGCTGACACGATGCCACACTTCACACATGTTTTAACATGTATATGAATTGCATTACTTTGAATAATAATTTGTATCTGAAATGTTTTTACAAAACTATCTTGTTAAAATCTCAGCGACAAGAAGAAAAACCTGTTTTTGAGTGAAGGGTAACGTCAGTGTTTCCTGGCACATTAGTCAGTATGTTTGATAATGAGTCATTTGCCTGATTCATGAAAAATAACAGTTTAGCACGTTATTAAGAAAGGTGTCTTTAAATCCTGAGGTTTCACATTCAATCATTAAGTGTGGACATCAGTTCTAACTTGAGCTGCATGGTGAGAAACGTAGCACTGTGATGACAGTGCAGAGTCCCATAATGCACTGCAGTGATGATCATAATTGTGGAGTGTCATAGTGATTAATAGCTTTTAATCAGGCAATCAAAAGCCACACCTGCTCAGACGATTTCTTCATTGTTTGATTTATTTGTTGCATTCTCACCTCGGCTGTCTGCTATCAGAAACTCTCCGGCAGCCTCTGCCATCATGACAAGTGTTGTCTCCTCCCCCGGCCTCTCCAGAGCCGATCAATAAAACTCCACAGCACTGTCTTATCATATCATGGCCTAATTTCATGCACTTTAAACAAAGAGGAGGTGTGCACTGTACACGACTAATGTAATGTTTCCATCACAGCCGAGAAAGAAAAGTACAGCACGTTTCCATCAGAGTCCATAATATTAATCACGAGCATTATACATACTTCTACATGTACACACACTTATACACATACAGTAAACCACATTATATCCTGGGTGGAACAGGCAGCCTCCCTAGTGCAGACATGGATTTAACAATAGCACGTTTTCTAAAGACAGTAAACCCTGGAACACATTTCACAAACCAAAGAAAACCACGACGACAGATTGCAGTGAATAATGGAAGCCTGTGAAACGGCTCTCTAGCTACGTGACAACTTCTAGTATCGCTACGACTTCTTTTGATGTACGGTTTATGTCCAGTGCCAATACAGGAAGTAGTGTGTCTGTAATGCAGCGAGGCACAAAGTGAGGGTGATGTAGTGGAAAGTCGAAACTTTCCAAACACTTGAATGTAGGATGCTCAGAGCTGTGTCCCATCACTGCACTTATCTTTTGCCTTTTTAGGAGCTGTAACCACTTCTTCTCCTTACATTAACCGAGTGTTTAGTTCATTCACTACAACCACGATCTTTACCTAATGAATTCTACACTGCAGATATTGTAGAAGTATGAATCTGAAGGGTTGGGACTTTACTGAGCATATTCATGAGGATCGTTCTTAATCATTTTCTGGACACTTAATGTGCACAACCTGCATTTTCACCTTTGCACATGAGATATTTCTTAATCTAAGACAGATTTCTTTGAATCCCAGCTGAGCACATTCGTGTCCTGTCCTTAGCACCGCGACAGCGCTCCGAAATCTTCTGTTCTGTCCAACCAAAGCAGTGTAATGGAAACCCAAACCTTTAGGGGCTGTTAGCAACTTTTCTATACTTAGCACCTTAATGATCTCTCCAGCTGTACTCAGTACACTATACTGTTTGCACATCCAAATGTATTGTTTTCACATCATCTGCACTTAATTAGAGGCATCTGTGTCATGAAGAAGCAACAGCAGATGGCACTGGTTAATGCCTGCTCCTCTCTTCTCTGCTCCTGTTCCATCTATTTTCTGTGTTCGGTAAACAATGATTGGTGTCTCTCTGCCCTGTGTGAGGCAAATCAGCTCCCATCTAGTGTGATGAAATGTGACATGAATAGATTTGGTCTGAAAGGTTTCCTTTCCTGTGATTAAGAGCCTCACAGGATGCAGCGAGAATCCTGATTCTAATAAATTTGCTTTCCATATGCAAACCAGCCGCAAAACAAACTCATCAATTTCACATCAGCTTTCATTTAGCTTAATGGGCAGCCATTAACGAAACCAAGCACCTCCCCCCTGGTTCTCCCTCACCGTGTTTCTTTTAGTTATCAGTTCACATGGAATCATTCTCAGAGACGTACAAACAGCGACGCGCACGTGCCGACTTTATTTAGCAAGCAACAGTGTATTTGTCGTGGCACCAGATGGTAGAGAGTTACCAGCACTAACTAACTCTCTTACACGTCTCTCAGTCTGGTACAATATATCTCAATGCATTTCAATAATGTTGCACCTTGCAGCCATACAAAGAAGGCCGTCGTGAATAAACTCATCTTTAATGCAATCTTAAAGACTTGGTTGAAACCTGGGAGAATTGAAGCCTGCAGCAGCATTACATGATTCTGAAATCGCTGCTGTCTTCACTCCCTCCAGATTTAAAGTGATGCAGGAAGAGAAAGATGTAGCTGTGGATGGAGGCTGGCTGACTGTGGGGTTTTTTTACAGGTGATTTTATTACGTTTTCATCTTTACTGGACATCTAACAGTAAGAGTGACAGGAAGTATGGAGAGAGAGAGGTGTTGGAAACAGCGCCAGCCACTCCGTCTGTCCTCAGCCGAGTCAGATGCATTCTCAAAGCTCTGTCTGGATCCATCAGAGCAGGAGAGATGACACATTCTCATTTGCAAACAGAAAAATATCAGAAAGATTCTGTAATATGTGGTTTCTCATGGTATACAGCAGCAGTCTCGAGTCACATGACTTTGATGACTTCAGACTCGTGACTTCACCAGGAGCCTTTAACTTGATACTTGATACCAAGTCTTGTATTGTTAACACATGTATCTGTATCAGTTTTGTGTTTTGTTGAATTGTGAACCATGTGTCTAGATGTACTGAGCTGTATTAAAAGAGTCAACAGCTCTAATAGAGACTTTGACTTTGATAGTGTCTGGGCCTTCTTATGTAATTCTGCTGGATCAGAACATCTTCTACTGCTTAAATCCCTAATGAGACCAGTCAGCAGGAGTCTAGAGCACTTGAGTGACGACTTTCAGTGGATGCACTTATTTCACTTGAAGCTGTTTTATAACTACAGCATTTGTCGGCACTGAAACATAATGTAGCAGTGTTTGCTTTTTTCCATGCCTCACAAGTGTTTTTGTAACAACATGCAAGAGGTTATGAGGTTCAGGCAGCCAACATGATCAACTCTCAGTGAGTGCGCTCTTGTCTTTATAAAGCATTTACTGCACCCGTGGCAGCGCAGTAGAGTTACATTATGTGGCTCTGCTCCTAGGATGCTCAAAGTACCAATCTGTGCAGGGCTGACAGATTCTGATTCAGATTCTCTGCACACACGCCTGGGAGATAGATTATACTGTGTCTGTGTACCAGATTCCATTATGTTGTACTATATTGCAAGATATTCATATGATTTTTGTGTCTCTGGGTACAAAATAATGAATATTCTTACAATGTGAAACACTGCGAGATAACAGAAATACAAACCACGGCATCAGAAATGACCACAGAGCTGAATCAACATATTTTCTCAGACAGGCTCAAAGGAAACTAAACATTATGGGCATTAAAGAGGTGATATTTATTTCTGGGATGTATCTACTACCAAACAGTATATGATCCCCTGAGAACTGATGCATGACGAGGCTGTGGTGGTAGAGATGAAGAGAAGTAGGAGCAGCACAGCAGGGCCAGGCAGCACTGTAAAGCAGCAGTGGGGGGAGAGAGAGTGACAGCCTGGACTGTATATGTCTACAGTATATGTGTACATGCTAACGTGTGCTAATTAGCACTAAGACAGTACACTTTGACCCCTGTAAACATTAGCATGTTAGCATTGTCACTGTTAGCGTGGTTGTGTTAGCACTTAGCTCAAAGCACTAAGTGCTCTATGTACATGCTCTTAGCCTCGTCTTATACACACACAGAGCATTTAATTGTTGCATTTCTTTCTTTGTTTGACAGAATCGTATTAGACTGCTAGAACTGTTTGACGGGAATGTTGTGTTGACACTGTATCTTAAAAGGTCGCCACTTTACATATTATAGGTACTCTGTGGAGCTTTTGACTCCTTGTAGAGCAATTAGTTTTTTGTCAATAGTTCCTCATTTAGTTTGTCTCATGCACACACACACATGCTGTCAGGATACACATGCTTGCCAATGGTTTCACACTGTTCCACTGATTCACAGGTGGCAGCAATACGCCAAGAAACACAAGCAATGTGCTAGTAAAGGCAGGAAAGGAGAAGAAGATGAAGACAGCGAGCTGGTAAACATGGATGTTAACAACGCTGGATTTAAAATACTAATAAGAATACGAGCTTTGATTGGGAAATAATGTTTCCACAAGTTCAAGAGGCGCTTTGAACAACACCGACCTCAGATCTCCTTTGTGTTTCAAGTTTCAATTGAAAGTTTCATACAGTCCTTTGAGGTTGATCACAATAATCTATTGTTTGTCAAGCATATAACCAAGGAGAAAAGAACAATCTTGACAGAAAAGCAGGAAGAATTTATTCCAGTGGAAACGCTCAGTGCCAAAAGCTACCTTCATGCATGTACGGCAGCGCTTGATAAATCACTTGCCCACTGATCTGAGTGCCCTGATGGAGCGCTCCTGGTGCTGTAATGTATAGAATAAGAAATCCTTTATTAGTCTCAGTGGAGACATTTACATTGTTACAGCAAAAGTGTACAGTGCAGGAGAGAGAAAAATAAAATAACATAAGTAAAAAATATAAATAAGTAACATGGTAAACCAAGTACACGTGATGACATGCAGTCACACTAAGTACTGACATATATTTAGTGCATGGGAAGTAGCAGCCAGTAGTAACAATATTATACTATGAAAGTGTATATTGCACATTGTTGTTGGTATTGCACGACAGTATTGCACGCTAGTATAGTGTGAACACTTGCACTGAGAGATAGCTTAGCTCCGTTTGCAAGTTTTTCATTGGGCGGTTGCGGCTCAGGAGGTAGATCGGCTTGTCCATTAATCCCAGGGTTGGGGGTTTGATCCCAGCTCCTTCTGTCCACATGCTGAAGTGTGCTAGGGCAGGACATTACTAAGTGAAATCCATTCACCAGTGAAGTGCAAAGGGAAAATTATTTTTATGAAATCTATTTCAGAATGTTTATAATTGAACCTTTTGTTAATACTTTATCTCAGAGCACAGGTCTTGGTCCTAGTTATAATTCAATAACATTTTAAAAAGCTGCTCTCTCTACTCTCTGAAGTGTAATTTAGTGGCCCCCAAATAGATTTTTCCCATCCACAATTATTTTTTACAATATGGGCATTAGTTATCGCTTGATTTCAGTGCTGTTTTGCAGCCGGCCCCTGATGTGATCAGTATTTACAGCCCCCCCGCCCCCACATAAAAACCCCTGTGATGTTTTGTTGAGCTACAGCAGGAAGTTTTAGTCATGTTTTGTTGGAAACCCTTTCAACAGGACACACTCTGGCCACATTGTGTTGATTTCAATAAGATAGAAAAACAACAAAGTTCACGAGAGCCCGTGCACCCAGACAATCATGATCATTTTCAACCTGCACATTTGGAGCAATGCAGATATTTGCGTTGTGTTGTTTTACGTTTTTAACAGCACCGCACCTGAAAGAGATCCAGACGTATGATTTTCTCTGTCATATCATTCCTTTTTACTGTTGAAAAGGTCCGTCGGCACTGAGGCACACGAGGCAGCAATTTTCCCATCAGTAGCTGTCAGTTGCACCACCCACATCTCACCGGGGTACCTGGGGAAGGACAGCCTCCTCCACAGAGAACGCCACCGCAGAGACCTGTCAGTCAACCGGACCTGCGTCCTACTCGCACCGCGTGAAAGTCCCTGAAAATAAGGACCAGCACTGGTTACATCGTCTTAGCTTCTCTTGTGTTCTTTACACCCTCTCATATAAAGTATTTTGATTATTGGAGAAACAAACATGAGATGCTTTGTTGAGGTTATGACATGGGTGGGCTCAAGGATTTTAACCAGGTGTAATTTTATCTTTTCATCACCTTGTACAAAGCCTGACTCTTCTCAGCAAAACTTCTCACCTCCATTTCACTGCGATCTCAACACTTCTGTCTGGTGATAAGCAAGAAAAAACCCTCTGTGTATCTCCTGCTAACAATCACATATATATTACGCGGATGTCAGCAAAGTAATGTAAACACTTGACTATCAAGTCTATTGTCACAGCCAGGAGAGAGAGAGAAAATGAATAAAACACACAAACTCTGCAAACAAATGTAGGGAAAGACGTTGCATATCCAGCCAATCAAGCTGAAGTTCTCCAGCAGCGAGCAGTCGTGTTGGACTAAATATAAATGTGACATACCTCTACTATGTTGTCACATCTCTTTTACCTTTGCTACTGACAGAGGACTTTATTCCAACAACAACAAGAAGTCGCTGGTACAGAAAATGTACATATGGGTGTTTTAAAGCATTAGAGAAGCCAGTGCTTTATCGGATGTATGGCCTCCCTCTGCCTCTTTGTTGGCAGCTGTTATTTAAAAAGCTATACTTTATTAAAACAGACCTTGTCAGAGGTCTTTATTGGTCGTTATACTATACTAATTAACATCCGAATGACTCACCGCCTGCCTTTGTATTTGGCATTTATTTGCTTCAACGTCCTTTTTCATGTGGTGTTTCTTTTCTTTTATTCTACCTTTCTGCATTCTGCCTCATTTCCTCCCTCTCTGCTCGCCGCTCTGCGTCTGGGTGTTATGTGTATGTACTCAGGCCCATCATCATTGCACTGGAGTGGAACTGACATGATCGCATTTATGATCCTCACCTAACTTCATCACGTCTCGCCCACCAGAATAACACTGCTAATGGAGTCTTCTAGCAAGCAGAGGGGAGGGGAGGGGAGGGGCAGGCTGTGGCCACTCATGGGGGAAAGGATGGATGTATGAATTAAAAAATAAATAAATTAATTAATAACAGTTGAAGGCGTCTGCCCACATGTGCCATCACAACACTGGTTGTAGTGCTGAATTGATTTTTAAAAAGGAAGGGTCAGAGGGGAATAACAATAGTAAACACTGCTTTTGGAAAAAGAACTAATTGAAAATCCCCACAAGCTGTCCCCAGTAGTTTGAGCATGCTTTGATGAATACAGAGACTGTGTGAAAAGCATTAATAACAAAGTGAGCCTTACAACAGATACAATCCCAGCTGCTAAAATCCCAGAAGTTTGGGAGGCTGCACAGATTTTCAGCTGCAGCAGTCAGGACTTAGATATATCACAACAAATCAACAGCTTAATTACTTCTAATAAATTCTACTGTCAATGCCCTAGACAATCAGAATTGTGCTAAACGTCTTATGGACTATTTAAAAACATTTGACACTGTTGACAATAATATTTGACTGAAAGTAATATCTTTTTAATCACTGGTCCATTTTATTATTTTAAGACCTTTCAGAAAGAACTTGAGCACCAGTTTGAAATATCTCCAAGTACTCTTAATTAGTAAAGGTGTCCCACAAGGATCTATTCTTGGCCTTCTATTCCTCTTCTATTCACTACTTATAGAAATAATATAACTACTGCTTTATTTTCACCACCCATTTAGTATTTATAAGCACCAGAACAATAACCAGTTGTCATAATTATGCCTGCACTTGATTATTATTATATTGTATAAATGCATGTCTGTGCATCCACCTTAAACCCTGTATCTTGCATGAAAAAGGTGGGATGCTGCTCTGTAACCATCAAAAGGAAGTTGCATTTCTTATTTATAAAACTCTTGAAAAATTGATGTTGATCTCAATGAGACTACCTGTTTTAAAAGGATTAACTAACTAAAATCAACCTGCACAGCACATGTGAGAGGACGAGTGGAGAAATGATATAGACAGGTGGCTTTTTAAAGGCCAAGTATCCAAAGGCCAGTCTGCAGAGGAGCATTCTGAATGATGCAGATGCTGTTTGACATGGAATCACACAGGGGAACACACACACACACACACACAGAAAGATAGATGTGCATTACAGTCCTCATTTCCTGGATGTACTCGCAGGGGTTTATGTCCTCACCACAACAGTGTTTTATCTTGTCAGGATGCATCTTCTCTGGCTGCTGAATATAGTTTCTCTGTTATAGGTGCTGACAGAGACTGCCGAGGAAAGGTCTGTGGTTTGTTTATGTGTGCAAGTGTGGGTTTGTGTGCACACATGCTGAGTTGAATGAAATTCATCACAGCTGCTCCTACCAATTTCAGAATATACTCCTAAAATGAACATCTGCCACATTCTAAAGCTGTGTGGCCATTGGGAATCCTGTGTGTGTATATGTGTGTGTGTTGTTG
This sequence comes from Nannoperca obscura, assembly GCA_036024295.1. Taxonomy (NCBI): domain Eukaryota; kingdom Metazoa; phylum Chordata; class Actinopteri; order Centrarchiformes; family Percichthyidae; genus Nannoperca; species Nannoperca obscura. Next base: position 39,962 of record JAVQJL010017849.1, on the reverse strand, counting down.
TTGTTGTTGTAGTTGCAAGGCTCACAAAGAGACTGTGTCCTTCAGAGCTGGTGAAGATTTCTCAACTTGACAGGCGGTCCCTGTTGATAAGGTCATCCTTAAACTTTGAGGAGGTTCTCAAAGTATTGAGGTTGTCCTCATGTAGTCCCTCTGCTGAGACGCCCCTCCTCTTCACACACTTCACATGTAGAACAGCTGGAACTGGCAATGAAGCTGTGGAGCTTTTGCTTCTGTTTCTGAATGGGAAACGTGCTTGTGTCCTGTGTGCATCACTTGACGACTCATATCTGGATTTGGTCGTTAATTTCAGCAAATGCACTCAATTAGATCTACGTCCTAAGATCTAAGGGTTGTTAGGGGCTGGAGCCTATCCCAACTTACATAGGGTGCCAGGCTTTATTAGCAACAACCCACAATTTAGATTTAACCTAACCTGCATGTCTTTTGACTGTGGGAGGACACCTGAGCGGCCGGAGGATACAAGTGCAAGGAGACAACATGCAAACCCCACACAGAAAGGCTCCAACCAGAACCTTTTTCTAACCACTGCATAGCCATCCAATAGGACCCACATGACTTTGATGGTTTTAGCCTGACACCTGGCTGTTTGGCCTCTCTGGTTTAAAGTTTCAAATGGTGTGAATGTGGCGTAAGTCCCCTTTTCGTAGCTTATGGCTTGCTATGAGTGATTTACGTGTTGTTTTAACCTTGGCTTAGTTGGTTGGCCATGGTGACAATTGTCGCGAATACTAACTACCATTTACCTCCATTAATTCCAAACAAATCACTGTAGCTGCTGCACGACAGCAGATATTCTGCATCGTTGTGTTCGTGGAGTGCACAGAGATGAAACAGACGTGATCACACCCGACAACTTTAATAATCTGGAAAGAGAAGTGAGCACCAGTCAACCAAACGTGACCAGGCAAGACAGGGATGATTACATTTCTCACAACCACTACCGTCACTAACTTTGAAAATACACTCTGCATCTGCTGAATAAAACTTCACACTCGAGGGTATCCTTGTCTTGTACCTGCCATTAAAAAGCAGTAGTAATGATAAGACAATTAGCAGGCTAATTTCAATTAGTGAGCCTTAATGTGAGCTTTCTGTTTCTAATGATCACTGGAGGCAAGCAAACTAAGCAATGTAAATGCCACTATAGTGTTACAATTTAAACCCAGGTATTACACACTCTCCCATATAATTAAGGAGAGCTGAGGTGATTATATAACATGGCACTAAATTGCAATGTTGATGTGACCCAAAATTGATTTGTTAACGGGGTTAAGGCCCCTAAAATGACTGTGTTTTTCTTCCTGTCTGGGAACCCATTTCTTTAACGTTCAGGTGATGGTAATCTGGTAATCATCTCACTCTGCTGCAACTCCTTCACCTCCTCTGTGGAATCCACAAATACAACTTTGAGTTTAATTGAATATCGATTTGTTTGTCTTGAGTTGTTTTCTGTCTCTCCACCTTTTCAGACATGTAATTAAATATTTGGCCCTGCGTTGAACATGTATGTCTAAGAGGGTTCATCAGAGACTGAAGGCCTTGAGGGCTGATTCGATTGTGATGTCAGGGTGGGCTCCTTAAACGCAGCATGTGAGCATTAATAACTCTTTAGCATGTTGGAGCAGCACACCAAGCATTTGATGGGGGCTCCAACATCAAATGGTGCTAATGCCATTTCTTTTTAACATGTCAGAGAGTAATTGGTGGAGAAAGCACAGGAAAGAGTGAGGGAACAACTGAGTAAGAGGGAAACTGTTACAGTAGTTTATTAATGCCAAAATAATCATGTGGATGCAAAGAGCGCTGGTCTCATTTTCATTAAAGTGAATTCAGTCTAGCTTCATATCAACATGATAGTTTTAACTGTGGTTTCTGCGGCAATAAAGATAAATGATCCTTTTTGGCTAAAACAAAAAAACAAACAAATCTGTTTACATCTGACATCACCTTTTTATATTGATATGGTGTTCGAATAAAGTTACAACATTAGCATTGATTTGAAGTCGTGTTTCAGGCAAATTTAATCCCAATGTTCTTTTAAATTTGAGTTAGGTGATAATTCTTCGTTATTGCTTCATTACTATGAGCTGCCCATTTCACATTACACATGATCTATCTTACAATATTGATTATTGTGAACTTAATAATCTTCATATTGAATACATTTTCAACATTTTAGCTTCTGTACTTACATAGTGCGCTGAGTTTAAACCTCTGCAAATGTAATTGTGTGATGTGAGACTTTCCTGTGACATAAAGAAATCCAATTATTGTGCCACAATGTAAATGCAAAGAAGAAAATATGTCTCGCACCATCTTAATAGAGTTATTTTAATTTGCCTCAGAGTCTGCAGCTCCCTGGTGCAGCGGCTGCAGCTCTGTCACAGAATACATCTGAATTCTTCACTGTAGCAAAAACCGTAGATTTAATTATGCATGCCAAGAGTAAATACATTTGGAGGTTTGACTTGAGAAGTGTCCTGGTGATGTTGCACTTGTCATTTTGTCATTTACACTGATGTCTGGAGAAAATTCTTATATCTTTGTACCCAAATATGAGTAACAGAACCATTTGTGTGAAGCAATTATGTCATACGTGATTTGATATTTTCTGTTCCCCCGTGTGTGCGCTGAATAAACTGTTTGTGAATACAGAAGCTTTGTGAGATGTTACAAAAGATCAGCAAAGGCCTATGATTATTCTGCGACACGTCAGACAAATGTAATATCCACAGCAGGAAATCAGACATCATGGTGGCAATCTGACCGCTGGAGGACTGTAATTAACTGATTATGCCAATTGCAGGACATAATGAGAGAAAAAGTAATAATAACAATGCAGAATAGCAAATATGTTCCATTCTTAAAAACGCTCCCAGCAAATAATAACTGCTGTTGGTTATAAATGAGTTGTCTCCTTGTTAACTCCTTGCAAGGGAAAATGGGTGGCAAATTGTTTAGACAAGCCGAATAGGGGACAAAAGCAATTGTAAAAGATAGGTTGCTGAAAGGGTAGAAAGGGCAGGTGGTTGTGCACAAAGCGGCACATGCATGTGGAAAGAGTCTCTTCAGACAGCGAGCGGGAGAACGAAGAGCTGGTTTTGTCGTCCAGATAAATTTAGATGTTTCCTGGAGGCAGCAGGGCTTTGCGGAAGACGCGAGCCACCGTGACAGGCGCAAAATCTTTTCTGCCTTAATCTCCGGGCTGACACCATTGATATCTGCATGAAAGAAGCTTTTATACAAGCCTTGAAAGCTTCAGCCCAGCAAGCCTTTCAGTAGCCTGTAAGTATTTGTGTAGCTGTGTAATTCCGACCATATGCAAAATAAATCGAACAGCAAGATGGGAATTTAGTTAAATATAGGCATGGTGATCAACATCATCCTTTAAAGCACATTTTGAGTTAGAATATCTTGTTGAAAGATTTGCTGTATTTAACTCAAAGAAAGAAGAGTATATGTGCGGCTCCCCAAAAATCCCTCTTCTGCACGCGGTTGTCAGTTGGTCATTTCAGCAGGAAGTTCAACATCTCTCTTGGCTTGTGGCATGTTGGATTTGAGTTTGGTTTTCTGATGTTTTACTTAACAGAATGTAAATGCTTGTAACAATAGCAGGATTGTTTGGTAATCATAAGAGCCTGCAGCCATGACAGCAGCTCTGTGAGGCTGTAATTTGGTCAAAGATGCTCAAAAACAAAAGATAAAATGCACTTTACACTTCCTGTCTTCTAAGTGGGCGTCGTCGCCTTTCCCCCATTGATTGTCCACATCAAAACAACACTTCACTTCTTTTTTATTCATCTTAAGACAATGTTTTGTTACATAAAAATGTGCTATATATTTAGATTGTACCCATTGCTCTGGTCCATGAAAACAGAGCACTTTATCTGATTATCACATATCCACTTTTATCAGGAACTGACATCTCAAACCATTTGATAGAGACTCATAGTGGTTAGTTTGTTTTTATCATGTAAAAAGTCTGATGTTTTCATTCAGGGCTTCTTACTGGGCAAATATTCCGATTGCTTCAGCAGTGAGGAACAACAATCTGTAGGATTACATAAAATACAGATGGAACTAGCTTGTAGCGCACACTGAAACACACATGCCAAGCGCCCCATGCCGAAGCATCATGCTTGATATTTTCCTACATTGGTTCTTCCTTGTGGCTTCCTGATCTTTCTGTCTGATCTCACTGAGTGATGCACAGGGTGCTATCTCCCCTCCCCTCCTCCAACTCCAATCTGTTCTCTGACACTAGGCTGGTACATTCAGTACAATCCTGCAACACTGCTTCATAAATTCATAACAAATTTCCACCCTGCCAGTCACCAAATTGTAAAGTATTCATCTGAACATAGAACATCCCAGTATGTTGAAATGTGGGATAGAAATGTAACATAACACAAATATGCTACTACATCCGTCCCCGGCCTTGTTGGCAGGCTCAGCGGCAGACCAGGCTCCAGTTTCAGCCAATTAACACCAGCAGACAAAGTCCCAAGCAGTGAAGAGTTTCATGTTGTGATCGGGGGCCATGAATTGTTAAACAGCCCCGGTGCTTTGACAGTCTGAGAGAGCTGACAAATGCAACTGCTGCATCTGCCAGACGTGCACTAATTTGACCATCTACAATCAGGGGAGCTCATATTATTGCCGGATCGATCTGAGTGAGGAGAGAAATGAGCACTCATGCCCAGCTCAGTTAGGCTCTGTCGGCTGGTCTAATGGGGAAGAGTCATGGCAGCAGAGAAAACTGAGGCGGACACTGATGAAACTCATTTGGATGTAAATTGCACATAACAGGGTCTATGTGCTGTTGGAAAAGCTGCACTGGGATCAGCAAATCGGTTTCCTTTTACATATCTCATATGTCGTAATTAATGTATTTCCCAGTCACACACAGTCAGACGTGAAAGAATCCTAAGAGCAACAATAATTCAATGTTAACAGCAATTACAGTGTGTTTTATACATGGGATCGAAGCAGTGGAAGACATGGGCACCACTCCAGATCTATTTTGGGGCCTCCTCCTGAGCCTCCACACACAAATACAACTGCTTTTCCCAAGCTGTGTAGTCCTCCCCATCAAGAGTTAACTAACCTTAGCCTAGCATTTAGCATCAAAAGAGCCACAAGAAAGTTTTCTGCTGCCCCAAAAAATGTGCTGCCCTTTCCTTGAGTTCTTTTTCTAATCATGTAAACCCATACAGTTTCTGATTAGAAGCATTTTTCTTTCTTTAGTGCCGTAATGTTTACTCTGATGCCAAAGTACCTTTTATATTCAAGAAGCTTTGCCTTGAAACCTCAGGTATTTGATCATTTCCAAACCTCTCAGTGCTGCAATGTTCATGAAAGAAACAGCAGCAGCAGTTATGGTACAAACCAGGCAGATGTGCTCCTTAGCAGCAACAATGTTTTTGTCCGACAACATAAGAAAAGACAGAAACATCTCAACACATGTAAAAGTGAGAGTGAAGCTCGGAACATGTGGTTGAATCATTTATGTAAAACAAATGGTGTGTCTTTCCACTGTGAGCCTGTTTTGCTTGTTGGATCCCAGATCTTACACTCAACTCCAATCAAGACACTAAATGGGTTTTTATGGAGACAAAACCTGATGACCGTAACATCCACAGAACACCTGGCCTTGAAAAACCTTCACCATCAAATCACACCGTCCAGAAAACAGGTGTTTTAAATCACACGAGCCATCGACCAGTTATTCGACTAAAGAGCTAAACTGTGTAATAAGAGTTGCAGAATGCTCCGTCCGTTGAGACGTGCAGGATTTTAAAAAGGGAAAGTGAGCACTTTTGTCCTTGTCCCTTGTCACTGTCAGCGCTAAAATAACCAGAGCTTCCACAAGTCTTACCTACCGCTCGATAGAACATTGTATATTCAGCATCCAAAGAAAAATCTGTGACTTTAGTATCAGTTTACACATAATTCTTACAAATTAACTACAAAACACAGACAAAAGAGGCTGAAAAGAGAAGCCTACAAGTCTGTGTGTAGATTTAACACCGTCTATCTCATAGATATTCATGGCAGAGGTGTGCGGCTCAGCCTGTCATGAGCTGTGATCAGGGCTCTTGATACACAATATGCTAATCTGGAAAGATCTGGAAAATAATACATATAAATGAGTCATGCATACATCATAGCAGCTGCCACTCATGGCATGCAAATCTGAAAAGAAAACCGAGCCTGCAACGTAAAGAAGGTTGAATATTCCTTTGGACATTTCATATCAACTCGCTTTGATGTCTTCAGGTCTGAGAGACTCGTGTATGAAGCTTGGTTTCCGTGGCTTTTCTCCTAATTAGTGAAGTAGTCCAACAATGGCAAGTATTTCTGTGATCATGCCTAACCCCCTCGCTAATGATCCAGTGTGAAGGGCTTAGACTGGGAAAATGGCATTTTACATAACAATCATCAGTGACATCACAGGTATAAACCAGAATTAAGCTTTTCAACAGGGGAAAATATGTTAAAATAGTTTTTAAGTGGATCTAATGACATTAACTATGGCTCCGTTCCAACAATTATATCAGTGCAGCAATTACACATTTTATGAGTTGTACCCATGTTTGACAAAGTCAAAACGTCGGCCATGATAATATATCTATTCAACTTCACATTTCCATCCCAGGCATGTGCAGACCCCTCACAATGACTGCCTCCTACTAAAGTACTACATGAACGGAGAGACGCCTGCGGGCCAGTTCACACAACTCCAGCTGCTGTACACACCTGACATACCTCACTTTCCAACACACCCTCCCGGCCTATTTAAACTGCAGCTTCCACCGCTGCCCTGCATCAGTATTGACTCGGTCTCTCTGAGGGCTCCGGCTAGGTGGGACAACCCTGACCATGTTCTGCTGCTATAATACACATTTCAGACGTGAGCTGTCTGACTGAACTCACACTTGTCAGCCAGTATTTTGTCTAATACGTCAGATCTGTTAGTACTCATCGTAGCTGGGACGAATTAACCATAACAACAGAACAGCAGTAACTCACCGGCTGTAAATGCTCTTGGACTGCTCTTCTCCACCGACAGCAACGACAGAATCATACTGTACTCCGCCTGGCTGCTTGCCTCGTAATGAGAAGTCAATGCAACCAGACGATACAGCGATAATGGTACTCTCCGGCTCTCTAATTCTGTAAGAAGTGTACTGTATACAGAGGAGGCCCATTTGCCATTAAACAATTACAAAGCAACCATAAAGAGTGTGTGTGTGTGTGTGTGTGTGTGTGTGTCTTTGTGCACATTGTTTTGTGTGAAATCCCTTTAGGAAATAACACGGGTAAGAGCTTTATAAGTTGCACATTGCTTGTGTTTCATACAGAGAGAGCAGCTCTGTTCCTTCAAAGCCAGCTTTGTTAGAAAAATACACCTTTAAACAGATAACATGATCACTCTATCGACTTTACTTCTCTAACAGGCTGAGGAGCATCCATCTCTGAACGGGCATTGATAATCTTTTAATTTGCTTGAGCTTTTACTACCCACGCAGCACGCAGAGAAATTAGAAGCTGGGCTTGTGCCGTGTGAATTCATTATCGTGTCAAAGCCTCTCGTCTCCATGTTATTCCACTGTTTGTGAGCTGCCGACTTCTTGTGTACAGCCAAAGAAAGAAGGCTTGCATAGTAAGACTGAAGCCACATGAGATCTGATTTGCTTTGTATTATGCCAAAACATTTTAACATTTTGTTTGTGTCGCCATAAAATGTGGAAAAGAAATCTACAAGCTGCAGTCTTTCAGTTTTATTTGGAAGCCAAAGAGTCTGGAGGATAACTGTCTTATTGTAGCAGAACATGGAGGAGTAATCCTGCTTTTCCTTTGATTCCACTCTGTTTTGAAGGGGAGTGGGCAGTCCTTTGTTGTATGTCTCTACAAAGTCAAGACAAGGAGAACAGACATGGGTAAGGGATCGCCAGAACATATGGTTGGTAGCCTGTCCAGCGGCTAGCCAAGACCGGTTTAATTAAACCATTTCTGTATCATCCGCATTGACACAGAGGACAGAAACAACACTGTGGCAGGCAGAGTGGTGAAGGAGGATTTGTTTGAAGGTGGAAAGAAAGTTTCTTTTTATAAATAAGGTGCTGAAACAGTATATAGACTTGAAACTGGGACTGAAGCACCCTGAGTAATGAGTCAGGAGCCTGAAAATGTTGGTAGTGCGTGCTGTTGGAATCTTATTCAAGCATTGATAGTGCATCTTTTTAGTTTAACTTTGGACATTTGTTAGTGTAGGATAGAGTAAAACCAGAACAAGATGTATCTTTTGGTCCATCTAAAGTCCATCTAGCTAGCTTGGTGGTGTAGACTACTTGCAACGCTACTTTGCTGCAACTGCCATAGCTGCAGAGCTAAGCGCTAACACCCAGCTCGCAACATGCAAGTGAGTACATAGTCAATAGCTTTCCAAGCTATCAGGTTTGCTAACTGCTAGCTCAGTAGTCCAGTCAGCATGTTACATGTCTTGTAGTCGGCATTAGCTTTTTGGGGTTACTAACAATTAACACCAAACACTGGTTGTTCTCCTTAACCTTTTAAAGCTATGCTCTCTTTGTGCACTGACGGTTTGGTGATGGCTGAAGAGTCTGGACCAGCTTCTCCTCGGAGGAAAGGTATCTGGAAGTGCAATCCTTTTGAGTTGTTGTTCAGTGGTCAAACGTCCACCAGTATTTGACAACATGTCTCATTCACTTTCCTGTTTTGGTGCAAGCTTAATGAACCTGTTCCCTGGAGATACCTGCACTGACTGAGTGCTTTACTGAGGTTTAGTAGTTACTTCCTCAACCATCTTTCTCTGTTCACCAAAGTGCAGCCCACTTGCTACATGCAAAGTTTAGTTCTAGTCGTATGTAGAGTCTGATCCATTTGTATTGAGGCTTCACTGTCAGGGCAGTCTGAAGCTCATGCATGAGCCACCGTCAGAGGTGTTGCTAATTATTTGGCTTGATTAAATCTTTTCTAGTGACTGTGTGGGTGTACAGATTGCACTTCATTGGAGTCTGACCTATTAGGGCAAGATAATTTACACCTTTATTATCTGTTCTTTTACCACCAGAACCTTGAAACATCAAAGCACTATGGAGGTCAGAATGGCTCTTGAATAAATAGTCTTCTTCCTCTTGCTCTATAGGCTCGTTACCTTCAAATATATTAAATAACATCTTTTTAGAGGAAGTCAAGGACTAGCATGATAGAGGTGTGGAGGGCTCCTGCTCTGCTTTTGCCCTGCTGTGATTTCAAAAAGTTTTTACTTGAATGGATCATTTCAATCTTCAAAGTTTGTATAGTATTGAATAAATGTTTGTACATTATATCACATTATATCCCAACTCTTGGTGATGGCTTCTAAATGAATAATGACATGTTTCCTGTTGTATTGTGGAAGCAGAGTGGCCCTGCAACTTTTTAAATATTAAAATTCCACATTTTCTATATATTTCAATAGATGCGGTGGGACTGTAGCCTCAGTGAGTGAAAGGCTGAAAAGCCTGGCAGGTCTTGTAAAGACTGCAAGACTCTGACCTGAAAGTCACTGTAAATGTGGATTCTGTGTTACGTTTGTGAAATTTTTTTTTAATGATATATATAAAATGCAGGCAGATTCCGATCTCTCTCTCTGGGTTCCCCTCCAGTCTAGATATTATAGCTTTACAAGGGTTTCTCAGTGTAACGGTGCATAATTGTGTTCCTGACAGCTGAGAATTTCTTAAGCTACCTGACCGGTCAGGCATTCAGACAGCAGGTTTAGCATTTCATTTTATCTCTGGGCTTCTTGCTGTAGTGTTGGAATGCAGCATTTTGCAGATAAGTAATGCTATCAGGACCATTAAGAGAACACAAAGAGAAGCCAGCCATCCCCTCAGTACTTTTGGGAGAGCAGCATAATGCTGCCGGGGGAAAGTGCTATGGTAAATTGCCATATTCAGTTTGCTGATATCAAAGAAATGAGTGTAGGTACAAAACACGACACAATAAAAGGACATCTGAAAACCTCCATGCTGGAATACAGCATAGTACAGCGAGGTAAACAGCAAAGCCCTAGCTTTCTCACACTAATCCACCAGGAGGGATTTGGGATCATGTTAAGGTTCCTTCTCTTTCTCTCTCAACCTCTTTGTCAATGTAATTTCCAAAACATAATCATCATGTATTCTCCATGGTGCTAATGAGTGATGCTCAAAGTGTTGTAATCACAGGCCACAGAGTCTGGGCTGATGGGGCAACCAATAGGATTAATACACCAATTACAGTGCCTCGCAGGCCAGCAGTCCATCCCGGCATCAATTGATCATGTTACACAACAGAATGAGGAGTCATGTGATGAGATTAGTGTGGCGTGTTTACTATATGCCTCAACATGATGTGGAGTTTAGGGGCTTGATGAAAATGGTGGAATCTAAGGGACTGTGGAGAAATTCTTAGGAGGGGTATGGGGTTCAGAAATGGAATAGGGTGTTAGGTGTTATATTTTGTTTTGCTCAAGGGTCCTGGCCTGTTCCAAAGAGCAGATATAGTTTTTTTACCACAGAATTTATATTTTAAGAAAGTTCATATACTTACATCAAAAAGTAAAAAAGCTTTCATGTACACTGCATGAACAACAATCTCTGTATCAACTAGTGCTTAACTTTCTTCATCACAATCGAACAAGTAGTTAATGCCTGGCTTATCATTAGTTATTGAATTGTATTTCTAGTAAAGCTTTTTTTCACTAGTGAACCACAGTCCTTTATTCTGCATCTTTAAGTGAAAGCAAAACTTCAATAAAGTAAAATGCGTCTTTAGCCAATAATATGATGCAAGTTCAGCATTTGCACTTATACTGAGAGGGAGTTCCATACACAGCTTCAGGTCCTTCTCTTCTTGAGCAGTGGACAGGAGGCTCATCTGCCAAATATCTCCATGCTAGCATTGTAAGTCTGAGCATGTTCGCTAGCATGGCGTTACAAACTTAGTCTTGTTAGAGAGGAACAGAAGGTTCAGGCCCTCTCCCCACCCCGATATTTTAATGCAGTGCTAATTACACCTATTTCTTCAAGCATAAACTACATTTCCTCACAGTTAGGCTCTGGATTTGACATGTTATTGTACTTAACAGCCACACTGTCAAGTTTTTCATATTGTGGCTTCCATCGCTCGCAGCGCTGTTTTCATTTAGAGCACCAGGGAAAACTCTAGACCCCTTTCAGGGCAACGTTTGCATACTGAGAGTTATTTTACCTTAATATTCTTCTTAGACACTCAAATGAAGTGCAGAGAAAGTCTTTCTGAGTGGATTTGATTTAAATGCATGACACAGTGGCCAGATTGTGTTATGGTCTGAAAGTAATGCGATACAAGGTCTTACTGTATCTTATAATGTCGTGTTTGTGCGACACTCCAGCTGCCACTCATGTTTATTTATGATCTTCTCAAATAGTCATAAAGTGTTGCACTGAAAGTTGACTAAGGTCGCTTCATTTCCTTGGAGTATTTGTTGCTCACATTTCCCAGCATGCCAGGACCAACAACAAAAGCGCCACCGCTTCCTCCCCGCAGCAGATGACCTTTAGTTGCATTCAACCTGCTCTGAATTTGCACTAAGTGGTCCAATCAGTGCTCACCTGTCAGTTAATTGGAAGCATTTCCAAACTGATCTTCAGTTGAAAACTATTTAGAGGGTCTTTTAAGGCCAATTAGCTGCTCAAAGCGACAGTGGTCCCCAGTCAACTTCAGGAGCACGTAGTTTTAGCCTCCATGGCGTGTGTGTTAGTGTGAGAAGAATCACAACACTGTGAAAACATGACCCGGCAGAGCCTCTTTCACATACATTAGGTGTAAGACACTCAAACTGTGGCATTCAGGAAATGAAAAATAATGCACATTTAATGCTTGCACATAATTAATGCTTGAATTGGCAGAGAATGTTTGGCCAGGTTGCACTAGGGATGACAATATCAATCCACCACTTCGGTCCAAACTGAATTATCTCAACACATATTGCAAAGATTGATATGAAAACTGGCACAGACATTGACGGTTTCCAGACAATGAATCTAATGACTTTGGTGATCCCCTGACTTCTCCTCCAGCGCCACCATGAGACGAAATATCTCAACTGTTGGACGAACTCAACTAAAAAGCGCCTCCTGTGTAGACACGCCGTTAGTCTCATTTTTACAACAAAAGAGTGAGAAAACTGAATCCCTATGAACCGCTTGGCTCTCCATTATTCTGAAAAGACGACAACTCAGCCTTTAAACAGCTAATTATCTACTTTATTGTCATACATGAAACCAAACTGCTGCCATAAATGCCTCTTAACTTGAAAGACAATTTGGGCACTACATTTGTGAAATATCATGATCCATTATAGTGTCGCAGACTCTATTGAAGACGTCTTTAAGGCTCGAAGAAAACATTTGAACCTAGAAATGCGAGTGAAAATCGGGTAAATCCAACAGTATGACTGCGGTGGTGGACTGCAGCTGAGTAGAAGGTCAATTTGTCTCCTCAGATAAGATATTCCAACACTTTATTAGGCAAAGGGGACTTCTTGTGTTAATCTGGTGCAGCTCTTTATCTTGTAGCTTTCTGAGAAAAGATTCTCATGTCGTTACTCCTTCCTCTCCTTTTCTGCTCTCTGTTCTGTCTTCCTCTAACAACCCATAACATATCTCACCTTCGAATCCTTTCAATTTACCACCTCTGTATAAAAGAGAAGTGAAAAGTGAGGCTACATCAAGCATTTTTTTCTCCAACGTAACTTTTATATACTGTAATTATCTGAGTCCTTTGAGACCAGCAGGGTGTTACATGGTTTTGTAACTGGATGCATAAACGTGATTTCAACACTGAAGCGTGATATTTTCACTCTGTTTGCCGTGTTTGATACAACATACACATGTATATTTTAATATTTAATGTGTCTTTGTCATTGACTCTATTGAAAATTGGAGGGGAGCCTAAAGATTGAATTTGATTTCGAGATTGATAGAGAACCATGCACAGGGCCTTGAGAACAGTGTGGGGATGAAGAGACAAAAGAGATTCAAGATAGATGTACACCATCTATTAGTTATTGGTAAAGCCCATGCACACAATTAAAATCATTAATTGATTAGTAATTAAGAGACGGAGACCTGGAGTGAATTGAGAATAGGGAGGTTCTGCAGTTCTGATTTTGTTGCTTAATTTCCACACAGAGCTCCTTTTAAAAGACAGGGCCTCAAGAACAGGTAAGCATGCAGGACCTGTTCTTGTATTTTGCTCGAGTGGCACGTTTCCCCAAACAAATGGGCAATTAATCAAAAGACAGGGCACCTTGGTCATGTGGGGCCCCTGATGAGCTGGAGCCTTTGGACAGTTGGGAAGCCACCTCAGAAAGTTATCTTTTGCCTCTCCGCCTCTAGGCATGATGCATCACAGGCCATACTCCTTAATATAAAGACGACATTACATGTTTACCTCTGACTGCCATCTGGAGTCTGCGGTGTGTAAAGTTGCCAGGTTCAGCTTTAAAACCTGACTGTTGTTGCAGTGACTCAACTTCCCAAAGTGCTTCCCACCCAGACAAGACACCAGAGGTTGGTTGGGATAACGTTGGAGATTAATGAATTAGCTTCCACTGCAGTGATCCCATTTAGCTTATTCTTTACCATTTAATGAGATTAGAGGGAGTTTAATCACCTTTTAATCTCCTTGGGTTTCTCTTCAGCTGCTGAGTGGCACCACCAAACCTCTCTGATTGATGCCAGTCCATTCCACGTTTTAACCCAAATCTTTCACCTTAAATGGCTTTGGTGAGAACTCTTCTGCAGAGCACACAGTGTTTATTCAATGAACTTGCATTCATCAGGGATCTTTTCACACACGTGTAATGAGTTTTTGCAATGCAGTTGGCTAGAAAGAGTACATGTGCACATTCAGAACTTGCACATGTTTAATGTCTGCAGCAAAGAGCAGAAGAAGAAGAGACCAAAGAAGTTGCATGGTCATCTGCCTCACAGACCTGTTTATGTCTCGAGTGAATAACTCCAGACTTAAATAAAGCTATGTGGGCGGCACTGCCTGAAGGGCTCCATCCTTTGGGCAAGGCATTCATGCCCCGTGGCTAGGATTTTATAACACAACCTAATTTAGCTCGAAGTGACTCTTGACGCAGAGTAAGTGTGTCAAAATAAAGGGCCGTATCTAACAGTTCCTGACACTCTGGATGATGCATACATTTTGAGCTGCAGTGAACAAATGTTGTTTCTCTGAAATGAATGTAATTAAAGTTTTCTCATTTGTGTAATAATGCTATTTGATTTCTCTCAGCCTGAACAGTTTTCACACAAAACAGGACATGCAGCAGGGTTGGTGTTGCAACTTTGATTTAAGGTAGTAGAAGGTAGACATGAAGTCATTAAGACCCCATTAACACCCAGTCACTTCATGTATCTTGGGAGAACTGGATAGCTTTCAAATATTAAAAAAGGCTGTGAACGTGTAAATAAATAAATACGAGATGCAGTTAGATCCGATGTAGAAGTGTGAAGTGTAAATGTATCCATCTCTCCAAGACACATACGTTAACTTTATCTCACATACTGTCCACCATGCGTGAGGGAATTAGTGCACGACTAGAAGAGGCGATTTTCGGACCACACCAACATGATGGGGTTCCGTCCGTGGAAAAAAGCCTTGGTCTCAGTTGTTCCCCAGAGCAGGTCTGTTCTAATTAGATTATTTCTTGGCCTTCAGTGTTTATAATTGTATTCTTTCCATCTTTCAGAATCACAAACGTAGCTCCCAAAGGGTCTCAGTGGAAATGTTTTTCCTATACTATTTGCATTCCCCCTGATCCATAGGAACAGCTTAGTGAGTTTGGCCAAATTTATTGTAGCCAATTTAGGGTAAAGCTCTGCAGGTACTGCAGAGAGGAGAGATAATATGACACTTCATATTATGCATTTGTTGCGTATTACTCGTTTCGAAAGGCCGAGCTCGATAGTTTACATCCACTGCTGTGGGTTGAGGTTGTGCTGTGAATGAGGTTATTGCTGGGGCTGCAGCCGCTACGGTGGCTGGTCTTTACAGCTCCTTACATACTAATGTTAGCTGAGAAAGCATCATTAATCCAGACACAAAACACCTCTATACTTGTGTTAAACGTGGTAGATACTGTATGTCGCCAGTATACACCGAACGAGTTTAGGAACAGCTTCACCACAACGCTCAGCCATGACTGACAGCATGATGGAAAGGATCTCTACAGAGACAGACTGTACTGTTAAAGAGTACGATTTTTTTGTTTAATCAGAAAACTGAAAGTCTCGCTTAAGGAAAAATCTGGCTTTGAAATCTCCCGAGAGGTTGAGTTGTTGCAGGAATGAATAAAAAGCAGACACTCGATGTTTCATCATCCACTTTTGAACAGTGCTGCTTTACTGCTCCAGCAGAGCCCTCCTCCTTGCATCCACTTTACCAAACACAATTAGCTACAACCAGCTGTAACCACGGCACAACCTGCATGTAGCCTGTCACCAATCTTCCAGCACGACCTGTTTTGTGAAGATATTTAAAGAAATTTGATGTGCGTAATCTCCCACAAAACAAAGCTGTCTCCTGGAAAGTCCATTACACCTTTTCATTGCACTGCTGATTACCTATTTACGAATATGCTGCTTTATTTTACAATAGTTCACTTGTGCAACCCAAGAATTCCAAGACTGTTGTCTGATTATCCAGTGGACTATTATGTGAACACCAGTGAGTCATTTGACCTCAAACACACAGGGATGAACCAGATGGAGGAGGAAAGAAGATGAAAATCCACCAATGGGAGACGGTTCACATACTGAGCAGGAGCGTCTGTGCTACAAACAACAGGCTGCCAGTACAAAAACGTATCGTCCACAGTTTAATCGAGGCCAAAAGGATATATTTTGTTACTATAAAAACAGGCTTAATGTTCATACCTGGCCTAATGGTGCTGCTGTAAAGCTATATTTAGTGAGGAACCCCTCAGGTTGTGAGGAAAAGCTTTAAATTGTATTGTTGTATTGTTTGAACGAACCATATCATTTTCTGGTAAACCAAAGATCTGAAATATGTATTTCTCATCTTTAGCAGGGCTGCCAATTATGCTTTTCAGTCAAGTTCTGCAGAAGTTAAAGCCTGAAATAAACAGCCTCTGTGCTTTATGTGACCTTGTCCTTTCATATTTGAATAAATATAATGTGTCTGGTTTTACAGAAACCAATCAATCTTGTTTTAAAAGAAACGAACCCCAAAGCAACAGTGTCTTGCCCTCACTCTTGCCCTCAGCTAAGCTAACTTTGAATTCTTAATGAGGCAGAACAGCTCACTGAATTAAACCACCTGAAAAAGTGTTCATCTACTTGACAGCCAGAGGACCTTGGTACCCTTCTTTTATCATCACAGTAACTGATTTGGTCCTGCAGGTCTGCAGGTAACAAGGCCACTCTGTGTCAGTCTCTGATCGAGAGGTCACCATTTATTCAGCTAGGCCTGCGAGGCAGCTCCACTGACAGACACATAGCACGCTGTTTCGGTCTCAATAATTCAGATAGATTTGCCTGAGAGGACATCTACACTGCACACACACAAACACACTCTCCTCTCTCAAGATTCCAATATATTTCCCCATGCTTTTCACTCTGCTCGTGACGCACAATGATTCCAGCGGCACTCAATATTCTGTGAAATTGTTGTTTTGCATTGCAAATACGAGTAGGATCTCATGTTACAAGCGTCTGTGCTCAGAGGGGCAGGGACCAGGCAATATATTTTCATCAGCAAGAAGTGGGGGGAGGGCGGGGGGGATTCCCCCATCTGAACATCTCAAACCAGCAAAACAATTCGGCTGAACTTTGGATATTGTTGGAAGAGTGAACCTGCAAAAAGCGAACGCAGGTGTTACATCTGAGTTTGTTTTTGGATGTTCAATAACTCTTTTTTTGTCCATTTATTTCAACTTACTGCAGGTATTTCAATAACCATAACCTCCGAGCATGCACTGACCTCATGTGAAAAGGTGCATGATGCAAAATAATCTGAACAAGCAACATCAGATTTGAACTTTTAAATCACTTTATTTGAAGGTGAAACTAAAAGTGAGTGCATTCAAACCTCATTGAACAGAAACAACAAGAAAACACATTTCCCTCAACAGGTTTCCTTAAAAACGAGTGCAGCTCTGACTTTGACATGTTCAATATTCATAATGTATTTACAGCAGGGACACTGTTAGTCGTGCATATGCCCTGAGGTGGAGCTGTAATGAGACGCATATGTGATCTGTTGACTGTTTAGAGAACCTCTGGGATGGAGCTCTGCAATGCACAACAACTGACTCCTTTACATATTGTTTATGTGTTTATATGCATGTACCGTACTGTGACTATGGTGCACATGCAGCACTGTCTGTGCACAGAAGGCAGGTCCATCTTGTGCAGATCAAATGTTTCTGCTTGGGCGAATGATCCCAAGATCAACTGAATATAGATACGATGATCAGGTAAACATATTGTTTATCTTACGTAGTGAGTCTGGTGAGCTTAGACTCTATGTTAAGGTTAAGGTGGATACTAGAGATGCAGGAAACACGCCATCTGTCTGCTGCATGGGTCGATCATTAGCTGCCATGCTTGCAGCTTGGAGCCCTCTGGGAAATAATTACAGAGGGAAAGGTTTGTGATATTTACTATTTTTCGCCATTATAATTCCACAATCAAATGTTTTCTAGGATATAGTTCTCGACAGCGTGATGCTTATCTGTCAATCATACCCACAACAGTTCACACCCACCCATGGGGAAGGCATTTAAAGCCACTGTCTGTACATTTGAAGGACGTGAAGGAGGTGAGGAACATTTAAAACACTGAACTTTCTCACTTCTTGTTTTCCCAAAGCAAGCAACAGCCATCAGCAAGCACAGCTGACTCTAATAGTGACTTCATTTGGTCAGATGCCAGAGCCTGAACATTTACACAGAGAGTAAATAGCAGAGCAAAGGCAGTCAGCATGGGTGAGACTGAAGAAGCTCTTAGAGACTTTTGCTGACTCCAATAAAATGTTAGGTGATAACATCAACCTACAGTAGCTTGAACAGAGGGTCAGCAGGTTACCATGTGATACAGTCATTAGTGGCACATCGTTTTGAGACAACGAGGGACTCGTCCTGGATGCTTTTAGGCTTTACCTACCTCACAAACACTCTCTACAATAACTGTAAAAAAGACAAACAGTACATGCAGGTCATTAACAGGCCAAAAACTATAAAGTAAGACTCACTACTCGCCCAACCTCCACACTCACTTACTCTCCAC
The DNA here is from genome assembly GCA_036024295.1 of Nannoperca obscura. Classification (NCBI taxonomy): domain Eukaryota; kingdom Metazoa; phylum Chordata; class Actinopteri; order Centrarchiformes; family Percichthyidae; genus Nannoperca; species Nannoperca obscura. The sequence goes on along the minus strand of JAVQJL010017849.1, from coordinate 21,585 downwards.
TTTGCTACATTGAGGGAACACTTCCTTCATTGGCACTGAACGCTGGCATTGGACGCAAATTATGAGCTACAGAATCACCCAATATGGATGGATTACCAAAGAATACCGGGATAAACCTGAACTCAGCCCCATCCAGCACCGGACCTGATCACCCAGCATCAGTGTTGGACCTCACTCAGGTCATCAAATGGGTGTATGTTTGTCGTCACACACTTTCGGCCTTGTCTACAACCTGGGAAAACCCAAACCATCTGCATGTCCATATATCATTTTAAATAAAAAACATGTATTATTCTTTTTGTAATTTGGGTGAACTGACCCTTTTAAGTACTGTTTTATTGTTGTCTCTTACCAAATCAAATGGCAACCATCTTAAATGAAAAGAAGAAATGAATAAAATAGTCATATTTAAAGAGCAACACGGTGCACAACACAGGATTGTTGGGAACAGGCAGGTATGTAATGTGTTGCTACAAGCTTTCAGCTGTTCCCTTTTAAGATTAGTTTGCTGCACACAACACTGACACCATTCTAGTCATTTTGACTGAGAATGTGCAACACACTGACAAAGAGACGTCCTGCTATTAATTCATCATCTGCTGTTGATGCTGAAAATCCCATTAGTTTCCCAGATGCAAATGTCAACTCAATTTCTTAGACCGTAAATTCTCATAATAAAAATAAATGTCTTTGTAATTCATAAATGCTTTCACACACTTTCAAGGCAAAATCTTTGCATGGCTGCATTATTTCAAACGAAAAACATTTGCACATTAAACAAATGTCACAACATATCCCTTTTCATTTGGATGCATTTAATTAAATTGTTTCCTTAGATTTGCCTGCTTTTATCTGTCATTTGGCAAAATGATTTGAATTTTAACTCAGCACTGCAGCATGTCCAGCCACTCAGTGAAAAGGAGAGCTTTAGCTCATTTTAATACACAGTTCAAGGGCTTTTTAATTCCAACTTTATAAATAAATAATGAATCCTGCTGTGATATCATAATATGTCACTCACACACTTTACATGCTGGTGGTGAATAATGGCCCACACACAAGGTTTCATGTTACTTCAATGACTTTCATCATACTTTATACAAACATAATGAAACATACACAGTCTGGTAGAGAGTGTATTACAGAGAAGTGGCAAATCCTAACTGGTTTGTCAGAAAGCAGTTATAAATGTCATTATTCTTTCTATTCTGTGCTTTTTAGCAAAATAAAACCGTCCCCACAGCTCTGATCAGGACTCGACCTGAAGGCATGACTGTAGCCTATAAAAGTGTAGAAAAGTACAGAATGTCATTTGACGTTAGATCCTGTCTAATCCTGTCTCTGATTATTAATAATCATAAATAATTAATTCAATAAAAAGTTGTGCCTTATTGCCACATTGGGTAAATGAGCTGCAGAGACAGGCAAGCTAATGCTAACGGTGCCTGATGTACCTCAACTAGACTAAGAGTCTACCGCCATGCACCGTGCTTTGAGCTAAATGCTAATGTCAGAATGCTAATGTGTAAGTAAGGATGGCCACCATCTAAATTTAGCATGTTAGCATGCTAACATTTGCTCATTAGCACTAAACACAAAGTGCAGCTGATGGGAACGTCATTACTTTTGCAGGTATTCGGTTCTAAACCAAGAAGTTGACCTGCTGATGGTGCTCGATGAATCAAAGTTACAGCTATTCACCCTCTAGGAACCATGAATGTCTGCACAGTATTTCAGGTAATTGTCAAGATTTTTCAGTGTGCACCAACGTAGTGGACAGACAGAAAGACACTGGCATCACTAGAGCCAGGCTGCTATTGTGGCTAACAACTGTGGCTGACAGGACTCAAATGGCACCAGACCTGAGGTTACTAGAGCTGCTAAGATGCCTGTGTCCCATTAGAGCCAGACATATTCTGGTTAAATAAATGTTTTAACCTTATGTCCCCAAACAAAAACTGCATTTACTTTTCAGTCCAACATTCACCTTAAATGTGACTATTTTGTGGGCCCTTGGCAAGATCAGTGCAACATTTTTCATAAAAACAATTCAGCCCTGAAAATGACACTCAGCTCTCAGTGCACATCCCTTTATCAGACATCCCCTAAATTTGTATTCCAAACTTACATTTATGCAGATTCATGGTTGTGTGAAAATGGTCAGCTCTTTTTTTTCTTCTTGTCTTTCTTTGATTATTTCCTTTCACACAGAACATACGCGCATGTCAGCCATCAGCTAATGTCTTTTCTGTGCGTTCAAGTGTAACCCTTAACAGAAGGTGGGAGTAGTTGATCAGTAGGCCACTGTCAGTGATAGTTCTTTGAGGTGGGCTTGATGCGTCAGGACCCTTAGGGAAACTCCACCTGACTGGCAGGACAGTCTGTGAGAGATCAGTGTTGGTGGAGAGTGGGCTTCTGCTGTTTTCTCTTCATAATATCTAAGGTGTCTGCATCCCACATGGCAAACAACCTTTGACTTACGTGCACATAAAAAGCTGTGTGTTATCTTCTCACTCTTTGACTTATTGATCGGTTGCAGAAATGCAAAGAGCATCCTTGAGAAGTTTTATTAACCTTGGTTCTCTCTCTGACATTATTATTGTCAGAATTATTAAAGACTTATTTTTATCTTTTTTTTTGTATTTGTAGTTGGCATTTCTGTATTATCCTGCTTTTTATTAATACTGACACATACTTACAGACGATGGACAATATAACAACCTACATTATAATGCAATCCAACACATCACAAGCACAAATGACCACAGAGTTAAAGTAGCACCGTGCATATTCACATGCATGAATTTGACTGGACGGCCATTATGACTTATTATATTTGTTTTATGTGTGTATGTTTTATGGTTGCCATTCAGCAAAGTAATAAACCATCATAAATCATAAAAACATGTCATAAAACATCATGGCAAAAAAAAGAGTAAAATCACATTCTGAATGGCGCCTGCTAAATCTTAGGTCTCCACAGTGCACATAAAATACACCTCCCATGTGACCCACAGAGGAACAATGTAAGGATAATTAGATAATAAGACCCCTGGGCTCAGACATGGAAAATGTCCCCAACCCCTCCTACATAGGAGCAAGACTCTCATACTGTAATACTGAATGTCTTTGTGGTCATTTTGCATGGATTTGTACTCATTTTGTGTCTTTTTGTAGTAAGTTGATTGACTTTAGGGTTAAAAATGTAATTTAATTTAGTAAACTTCAGTCATTTAAACTACATGTGTAGCTAAGGAATTGATTGTGGTCATGATTTAAAGAAACCAATGTTGACTGTTAGTAGGTTACAGGATGCAAACTGCAGTCTCATTGTCAAATTTAGCCACTTTGCACACCCAACCATTTAATTAATGGGCCCTCACACTTCTCTCACCTCTGCTTTTCAGAGACAACAGCTGTTATTTGCACTGCCACAGGATGTCACCTGTCAGGAAAACCTAAACATGATATACACTGTTTTAAATGTTTGACAAACAGGTACACCCTCTTTTTCCCACAGGTTCCACATCTATAAAACCTCCACTAAGAATCCACTGAGTACAGCAGATACACATTGATCCAATCACACAACAATGAGGGATGATTAGATGATTTAATGATGATCTTAATGTCACTTCCTAAATCACACAATTAAAGATTCAGTTTGTGATATATTTCTCAGAAAATAATTTTGGTGAATAGTTTGTTAGAAATGTGAGATTTTTGAGTTCTACGTTGAATATCTCAAACAAAGAGCAATGGCAGCCTCCATGAAGATCTTCATAAATAAAGACTTCATGTTGATGTCACAGTGAAGGAGAGAACTGTCAATCATGTGTTGTACAGCGTAAATAAAGTGACATCCATCCACCTGCATTGTTCAATGACAGAAGTGAAGCCGTATATTGTCAGCACAGTAACTGTTGTGATATTCTTATCTGCCAGTGTCAGGTAGTGTCTCTCTCTGACACAATCTTTATAGTATTTTATTATTATGATTTTAAATTACAACGTTGCAGAGCATGAGTGTCTACATAGCCACGAGGCTCAGTGGAATGATGCTGCACCCACTGTGTGATGCTGCACCCTCCCTTCCTCCCGGGGTCCGAAACAATCCCTGTTCCTTCTGGAGATCTGCCACCTCTAATTAACAAAGCAGCATGTGCAGTTCTTGTGCCCTCGTGCAGAACCAACCAGCAAAACACAACTTAATCAGTGAGAAAAATGGGCTAATATTACTGTACCTGTAGTGTGCTGCACAGAGCTGTGAGGTGGCCCCATCTGATTACTGTGCGCCCCGGTAGCTAATTTGGGATGGTTGGTTGAGGCAGGATCAAAGCAGCCCAGAGCAGAGAAGTGACACGGAGGTAGCTGCGATCAAAGTGCTCGGTGGTGTGGATCAAAACGTTTAATCCAACAATGCTTTTTTAATAAACTGTGCAAAAAATCGTTTGTTCCTCCAGTCATCCTACACTAGTCTGGCACCTGCTCCTTCACACCTGGTAACTCCACTAAGCTAAAAACCAATGTGATCAAAAAAAGACATGAAATATGCTGTCACTTGTTAATTAAAATTAATATGATTCACAGTTCTTTTTTTCTTCATCTCCATCATGTACTAAGAAGTTTTCTTCCTCAGCACCATGGCAACAAGATTATGTCTTAAACTCGAGTAGCGACTTTCAAGGACATGGCAGCTTTCTGTTTGGCAAGACCCGGGACGTACCCTGGGATCCAATGAAAGCAACTCCAAAACATTTTTAAAGCCAGGATGCTGTGAATCAGCAGATGTCTAAAAGAAATGTATTTCACATTATTCTGATGTCAGAGCAGGGTTGAGAATGAACATCTAGACTCATGTTTACTCACATTCTCACGTAGATTCAGTGGAGTCTGGTTCGTTTGCTCTACTTCTCTACTGGTGAATACAAACGTTAGTTGGGAAAGCTGCGACCTTCTGATCATAAAGAGTCTTTGAGGCTTTGATTGATTTGTAATTAGATGGAGGGCTCTTTGTCTTCACTGATGGAAAACTGTTGTTTACCAAGTTTCTGTCCACCAATACATCATAGTGATCAGGCCTGCTATGAATCACCGGTGACTCAGTTTAAGTGGGTTTTCCCTCTGCAGGATTCTTTATTTTGAAGGAGTGAGGGCACAGTACCTCATTTTAATAATTAAAGCCTGTGTTGCTTCTAGGTTGATGAAATTCTTTTGTTTGTATTAGCAACCTTTCAGGTAGCAGGTTTTGCTAGCTGAAATCATAGACTGTATATAAAGATGGACGACGTGACAGCTCCACCTCACCTGGTGCCTGGCTGCAGGATCGGTCGTAGCGGTGGAACATGGCTGGTAGTAGAAGGAAGTTGTGGTAATTCTCTTGTAGCTCAAGATCATCTGTTGTGATTGTGACAACCATGTGTGTGTGCGACACACACAACGCTGAGAGGTCATTACAGAGATTACAGAGTAAAGAAACGTGTAAAGTAAATGTTTCACATTGTAGGAGGAAGTGCATCTGTCTCACAGTGACCACGTGTTCTGTTTCTTTTGGTCTTCCTTTGTTGATTGCCAGTTTGTGGTGACTGAGCCTGTACTTGGTTAGAATCTGTCTCTGACCAGAGAAATATTCCCTCTATATATCACTCTCGCTCTATATCTCAATTCAACTCAATTAAAATTTCAAAAAGCTTTATTGGCATGAAAGTTTCAAAAAGCAATATTGCAAAGCATCAACAATGTATCCAAATAGTTGGACATATATATATCTTTACGTTTGTATAAATATATCTGATATATCTGACCCACCTGCTCCTCACTTACTCATCAGTCTTAGTGCTAATTACAAAGCCCGCTGTATATGCGTTGCTGGTCTAACCCAGTCCAGCTCTGACTGCTGTGGCCCTGCTGATTGGCTTTGGAAGATTTGTCTTCCCGACACTTTCTGTCAGTATAATCTATTCCTCTTTTCCAGCAGAGGTGTAACACAATTAGTTCCCCGGCTGTTAAATGTGTTAAATGGCCTAAAGCTTGTCATGGAGCTCCAAATGGTTTGCTATAAATGCCATGTTAATGTTACACACCATTAAGAGTCTAATAAAAGACTGCAGTTAAACATTATTTTATGAATCAGTGCCACATTAGATAGATTAGAAATCCTATTTTACATCCCTGACACTTTATTTTTTACCCATATCAAAATGATTACACTGCATAAGTGAACAAGTGTCATATTGACTTAAGCAATTATCTCATATGTAGAAGAAGCATGGAGCTGTTTCTGTTAATTAACTGCACATAACGAGGCTTAAATTAACATTTTAACTCACGAACCAGTTTCTTATTTAAAGAGCTTCACATAACATGCAGCACCAGCTCACATTGCTCTTATTCCCTTTGACTCTCTCTGTCTCCCCTACAAACATATTATCACTTGAAGGAAGCTTGCTGGGAGCTCTTCCATGGAGGATATAATAGGCAGTGGGTGGGGGCTAGCAGTGGGCTTTGAGTCAGATGACGTGGGAGGGCTACATGCGTCAGAAAATAGACGAGGGAGTGAGTAAGTGAGTGATGGAGGGAGGGAGTGAGGGAGGGAGAGGTAGTTGGATCCCCACTATCTAACAGCACCAGTTCGACAATGTTCTCCTGCGACCGGCTCAGTGTCACGAGCGGAGGAAGCTCAGCACTACAACTCACCGCTAAACAAAGACGTGTGGCTGCTCCTGTTCTCTGCAAATACCCGCGTGCACAAGCTCTAACTTAGGCAAAGCGTGAGTCGGCACGTCATATTGTGAAGGATTATTGGAGGTGTGAATGTCTGCATACATCAAATAATGTGCTTTTGAGCCATTATATTACCTTTGGAGTTTACACTATGCGTTTTTGTTGTTGTGAAGTAATGAGTAATACATTACATTTTTTTGAGTAACAGGCTCAACACTTCAAACAAACCAATCAGAATTCAACATGAAAAACCGCCTGTGGGACTTACGGAGCTGCACTGAACATAAGAGAGTGTCTCTGCTCTCATATGTTTAACCATTTACTTTGTGGTGTTGGGATTTATCGCACATTCATCGCATTTATATGAGTTGATGCACAATAAAGGTGTCTTTAATCCCAGAGAAAGCTTCAGCACAAGATCATCACTGCTTCCAAAATCACAGAGTGTTCTTCCAACAGCTGACCGTGAGCACGGTCAGCTTTGACCCCTCAGATGCTGCCTGAGTGCTGCTGGTTCTCCTTTCTGGGAAATGTTATTAACCTCGCAGCAAAACCTCCACCACCTGATTCAACAGCAACTTCTTTCTGTAAGGATCTTTGAGCACTAACACCACTGCTACCACACAATGTAAGCAGTGTTTGAATTAAACTGCTTTGTAAACAAAGTGCTTGTGCTTTACACTTGTAACTCAGACGCACTTCGTACCTCCTCTGAAAAATACCAGCATTTACCAAATTATAAATCCTTTAGAAAATGTGTATAATTTAAAATAGTACAGGCAATTATACTGCAGCATATTTCCTTATTACTTCCGCTAGAATATGACAGTGAACAATACCTAATACATTATGCAAATAATAGATGTAAAACACACGAAATAATCATTCTCAATGGTCAAAGAATCAAGATCGTAATCTGTGATGCTGAAGCATAAGTGAAAAGTTCACACCTCAACAATATATTACATAAGCATATTCTCTCATTCTCTTTTAAACTGAGCACGTCCCTGTTTCTCAATGTTCTTTAGGTCGTACTGTACTCTCACTCGCCGGTTTCCTCACACAGCTTCAGTGAAAATTGGCCCTCTCTGCAGCGCCACACCAGGGACTTGTGATTGTAATTTAATTTCAACCACTGAGGGCCATTGCCTCAGTTAATCCCAGTGTGCAGAAAGATCATTAGTGTTTGGAAGAAAGACAGGGGGAGGATGACTAAAAGCCGGAGCTGTAATTGTGAGGAGAGGGGGAAACAGAGGGGGAAGACTGCTAATGAGACATGCTGAAAACAGCAGCACCGGCTGATGTAACTTCATATGGAATCCACACTTTGGGGGTTTGGGGTTTTAGGTAGCTGGCTGCACAGGAGACGAGGTTGTACAGAGGTACCGGAGTTAGCGTGTCCTCAAGTTCACACTGTTCGCTGTGCAAAACATTTAACAATGGAACCACCTGCGTTCCAATTTATGCTCTTTCAGACTGTGTTGAACTTGAGATCCTAATGGTGAGGCAGCAGGATGTACAATCGTGTCTGTGGATGTAGGTTAATTAGGATCAGTGCTGGTTTAAACCACATGGAAAAGTTCAGTTTGTTTCTGTTGGCCATTTTTTATAAACCTGCTAAAAGAGAAATCTAAAGATTAAAGTAAAGATTCTTTGCTTTTAGTCCAAATGCATGAATTACAACTATTAAACGTGTTTATTTTGGCTCAAAAAATATGCCTGAATTTAAAGGATAAGGCTGAGAAGACTATTTCTTTTTCTTATTGTTGACAAAATCCATGAACAGACAACACATCTTTAAAAACAGCTCACAAATATAACCTTTGAATTTTTTGTTTTATCAGACATCACTCAAACTGGAGGAACGTGTGCATCATCTGTGCATCAAAGTATGAGGTGTGTATGTGGGACCGAGTCAATGGCAATGCTGTTGCTCATCGATGTGTTGTGAATAATTTAGGGAGAGGACGTCTACTTGTTAGTAAAATCCATTCATTGTTGTTTGGATCCTTTCAGCAGTTGTTTTGACAGTAAATAAAAGCCAGAATCTCTGCAGTTACCCTTTCAGCTGACTTACAAGCCAAACAACTAATTCGACCCCCTGGAGGATCGTTGAGTTGTTAACTGCTGTATAATAGGTGATATATCAGCTCCGGTGCACAGAGAAGCAAGCACACGCCTTGTAGAACATGGAGAATATGAATCATAAGTAATGTGGAGTTGTAGCATCCCAGCTGCAGAGATGCTCTCTCCTGACCTAAAAGAACAGAAACTGGTCCTGGTGCTGTCAGGACTGTGTGCTTTGGTGCTCTCCGAGGTGCTGATCTTGCAGCTGTGTGCTGTAGGGTCTATCTTGCATGCTCTCTCTCTCTCTCCCCCCTCACTCTCTTCACACCAGTGTGATGTTTTTTGTCACCATAACCCCCTGCTTGTGTTTTCCGGTTCACTGAGTCTTGAATTCATCTTTGTTCTGTTTGTCGTTGTCTGTTTTCAGTGCTGCAGATTGACGTGCACCAAGTTAGAGAAGTTAGAGCCGTCAGCTGTAGTGCCTTTTTATTTAGCAAATATCCTCAAATCCTTAAGCTTGCCTTACACTGCACTCCTCGCTGCATTGTTAACGTGACCTCTGCAGTTAATGTATGTGCAAAGGTAAGTGACTAAAGCTATTTGCCTAAGAATATTAATTGTGTTTTGGGTATTAAAAACCAAACACCTATTTTTCAAACACGTATTGTGTTTTTAATGTTAGTCTGAATTACTTTGATTAATAGCTGATTGCTCATTCCATTACTCATATAATAAATGATATTAAGGGGTTGCCAGACCTTCAGTAAACATACAATATATACACTGCAAACCGATCCGACAGCCTGCAGTATGTGTATTAAGTCTAATGTATTCTGTTATTGTGTTCCCTGTATTTTATCCGGTCATACTGAACTACTGTAAAGAGGTGATGAGTAATGCAAAGTACTTCATGAACAGAGAAGTGTCTGCTGGAGAGGATCTCCAAGGACCAACAAGTCCTCATGACACAATGTAAACCACATTGAGAACGTTTCCAGGTCCAACCAGTCACCCTCACTGACTGTGGGTTGTTGCTGAGTTACCTGAAGGCTGAGGGAAGTAATGCATTGTTCTGCTGCTCTTTTCTGCACCATTCTGCACATTGATCATCTGATTAACTGAAACTGTTGGTAGAGAGGGTTAGTCTTTATATATATATATACATACATATATAAGATATGTGTAATATATATTAAGTTAAACATATATGTAAAACGAATAAGTGAATTAATCAAAGCTTGAAATAAGACAAAGTGCAAGTTGGAATACCAGTTCTGACTCCCAGACACAGTTCAGTTCCCTCCCATCATCTGCCAAAGGAAAATAAGACCGCAAGTGAAACGTTTTCTTACTCACTGCCTATATATGTAGTATATACAAAGAAATATGGCTGTATTCAGTTATATATTTAACAATTTTTCACATGAGGATGATTTCATGTGTGCAATTGCCAACAGCCAACGGCCAAGCTTTCAAACCTGGGAGAATCATTCGTCAGAAAGAAAGAATTACACAGGGTTGTGGTGTAAAGTGTGGTGCCCTGGGAGATGAAAACAGAAGATCACTCTTCTTTCTTGTCCTCTTCTCTCTTCTTTCCCTCCTCTTCTGTCTTAGGCCCTCATTTTTCTTCTTTTCTGCTCTCTTTCACTTCATATACTCTACCACCGTCTTGGTAGGTGAGCCCAGGCTGGTGTTTCACTGCTCCCCCCCAGAACCCAGTTGGCCCCATGAGGACCAGCGCTGATCAACCACTCCCCCCCCAACCTTTCCCTTGGACAGCTGATCTTCCTGTGACTGGAGTTGATGCTATAGCAGAAGATGTTGGACGTAAGGTCTCCGATCTAAATAGGAACGGTCATGAGTAGTTTCAGGTATTTCCCTTTTGCTTCCCAAACATCTCTCAGCTACTGAATTGTGAATTAAGTAAATTCAGCAGGTAACATGAACGTTTTCATCCACCTGGTGGTCTCTTCTTCATCCATCTTGCCACAATCTCATCTACTGCTTTATCTTCTATTCGGTGGTTGTCATTCATTCAAAACAAAACCCCAATATTGAACATAACCTGCAGATATATCCTGGTCATTAAAATAACTTGTCATTTATCAGACTGACATATATCACTAATGTCTTGCTAAGTAATTGTACTGATTTCCCAAGATGCAGAAATTCCTATGATGTATGCAGGTGCACTAGATGAAGCTGTCACGGTGAGACAGGTGCTCAGAGTATCAGTCCTAATGAACAATTAGACAAGGACTTTAACAAGATGCTTCAGTTCTCAGTGAAGTCATCAGAAATGGGGTGGAACAGATGCCTCGCATGTAAATGTGTTGCTCACAGAGTCGGCCTTTACGCAGTATTAATAAGCTCTGGTGGAGATGGACTCGCTTGTTTTTCAGTCAGCATTACACCTTGAAGTGTGTTCAATAAAGAGAAGACAACTTTTTATTTTATTCAAATATGTTTATCCTGTGTGATAATGTTCTGCCTCTCACAAAAGTCCATACCGTACATTTAAAGCTTCTACTCTCGGCGTTTAAACGTCTGGAAAGAGTGCCGCGTTTACTATTTCCTTTTTTTTAGGGTGCTACCAGGCACCTTGAAAACTAGCTTTGAAGCCTTTGTATTTTGAGCACAGGTGAGAGGACCGCTGTGCAAACTCAGCTTCCAACCAAAACACTTGAACATGCATTAAAACACTTGAATTCTTGGTTCTTTTCATAATGAGCTGTTCTCCTCAATGCTCAAAGATAGTCCTTTTAGATAAATAGATAGATTTCAAATGTTGAGTTCCAAGTCATGAACATATCAGTTAACCATAAATCATCCCCTGTAAAATTTGGACAAGCTCTTCTAACTCAAACTAGTGTGAGTTGTAGAGCCTTTTTCACAGCAGACATTTTGATTTGTCATAGCAGAAAAATCACAGCTGCTCCGAATAACATCATCGATGGCTCTATTATGTCCAAGTGTCCCAGGAAGCCATGACAGTGTGACAGTGAGCCAGCGTGCACAGTCCCACCACACTGAAAGTGAAGCCGCTAAATAGAATCCAGCCATCATTCATTTAATGAATTACAGCTGTGCTTTTTCTACTGTGTCATGTGAAAACGTCTTCTGTAAAAAGGCTGAATGAATGAATTGGTACATTTGGCGCAGAATTGTTCTGATCAGGTTCTGGCTCGACTTTCTGTGGAACTAGTCAAGCGTGTCTAGTGTCTGCATTGCTGTTGGCTTTATTACTTGAACCACTAGTGCAAAAGATTTGAAATTGTGAGGATGTAAGGCAGATAATGATAAGTGGTACAGGTTACAAACGGACTTCACTTATATGAAGCTTTTCAACCTTAACAGCTCCCAAAGTGCTTTTACAGATTGGTCTGATTCTGCCCGTTCACACACACATTCACACACCGATGGCGACAGAGCTGCCCTGCAAGATCCTGGCCTCCATCAGGAGCAACGTAGGGTTCAGTGTCTTCCCCAAGGACACTTTGACGTACATGTGGCCAGGATCGAACCGCTAGCCCCGGGATTCATGGAGGAGCAGCTCTACCTCCTGAGCCACAGCCGCCCCAAACATAAAATGTCATTATATGCAGATGACCTGTTACTTATACTACATCACATTTTTCTCTCTCCTCCAATTGTGGTTTAGTATATCTAGTCTTCCAGATATAATACTGTTAAATAATGATTCTTCTCTAAGTTTGTCAGAAAACGATGTATTCTGCAGATCGACAACAAAAAAGCCACTAATGTGATGTCAATTCCCAAATGTATTACATTTCCAGCAATGGGACTCATTATATTATATTATCTTCTTCTTGTAACTAAGCCTCAGTCATGTGGCGCCACAGGGCACACTATACAGGATTTCAATAATTCAACTATTATGCCAGTATTGATTATGTATAAACATATAGGATCTGTGCAGAAATTCAATTGTGTGTAAATGTTCTTATTTATGTCTTTATTTAGTTTTGCTTATTGTTTATTTATTCCCGTTGTTATTTTGTGGATGCTGGTGATAACCTGATACATATTGGTATTCTGTTGTAGTTTTATTTCTATTTCTTTTTTTCACAATGTAATGAAAGAGAAAGAAAAGCCAGAGGCGCAGAGGGGAATGGGTAACATGATGATCATTATTATTATTGTTAATGTTGTTGTTGTTTTCATCATTATGTGGATTTTATTTATATTGATTTTTGTGCGAATATGCTGTTCTCTACTTCTCTTGGGGAGAGGGGGTAAAATATCTGTCTGTTTAGCTGCTAAATGCTCCGCTATGTTCGCCTGCTAGAACCAACTCATCGCCGGGGACGCCAACACACTCTCTAAACTGAAGCGATAGCTATATCATGTTGATTATTCCAAAGCCAGAAGTAAATTCACCTTAATAAAACTCAGTCAGATTTGTTGACGATCTTCTAAACACCTGCTTTCACTCATTCTTCCTCAGGTTCAGTGTGACACACCAGACTGACCCTGAGCTGCTCTGTGACTGTGATAGTAGGACACTGATGTCACCTTTAACCACTTCTTTTATCTACTTTTTCCCATGATGCTTCAAGTTATACCTTCAGTTTAGACCATCACTTCATGGCAAGCCTCAGTCAGAGGCTTGAGTGGCAGCTGTAGGAGCTCCCCTCAGAGAAACAGAGAAAAAAGGAGATTTTGATTGAGCCTTTCACTACGACCACACCATTTACTGACTTTGTTGTCTTAATTGACTCACATAAGAGTTTTTCAAAAGATTGATGGCCTTTTTTATTGCTGTGTAAAGTCTGCTAATGCCATGCAGAAACACAATAATGCAGCTATTATACAATAATAGCCTCAGGTGGCCAATAGACTCACTGTCAAGAGGTGTAAATGGGATTTTTGGGATCATTATTATTCTCTCTGTACAATCCATTATTTTTCCATAAGGTACCCTCGTGATGATAATGTCCAAACAGCCACTCAATGACAAAAGTGCACAGTGAAGTCAATTGCACATTTGAGTAATAATGTAACTCACTCATAAGACACATAAAAAGAATGGTCAAAATGGAGGCGATATCCTAACTTTTAGTCCCTAGTATGGATCAAGCTGGATCCTACATGTCTTTATTTAAATGTCCTGCGCAGAAAGCATGTGCAGGGTGTCGATGTGAGGGTTGTGGATGGATGTGTGAAGAAGGAGGCTGCAGGTTTTCCAAAACCAGAATCTTGTCCCTTGCCTACTTATTCTGCACTGCACTTTAACAAACTATGAAAGGAAAAAAACAAGTTACAAGGATGTGCTGCCACATTCTTAACAGTCTTTTAAATACTTTAGCTAAACATTAAGAGTTACAGGAAGAAGCAAAGAGCTTCAGAGAGTATGTGTGAAAACATCAGAGTACAGTACACCATGTTATAACCATACCACACAACCAGTAACCACGTAACAGCCTGAATAATGAATACTGAACTCCCATTGTGGATCCAATTTCACCTGAGAGTACGGCATTGCCATTGAAGGAAAAGAAAAAGTCATGAAAATACAGAACACACACACACACACACAAGGGCATTGCTTTGATGAACTCTCATGGAAAAGGAGGCAGTTCCACCTCAGGGAGCTGTGAAGGCCTTCACTCTGCAGGTGCATACAGATGACTGTGTGTTTGTACAGGTGTGTGCTGGACAGAGCAGAGGCTGCTGTATACTGGATGTAAGTTGGGGTGGTGGGGGGGACACAGACGGTGTCACAGACTGGGAGAGAGAAAAGGACCGCCGGCTGCAGAAATCAGCTGGCAGACGAGACGTGTTAACAAAAACCAGCACAGTTCTGTTTGTGCTCAGGGTTGAAACGTGGTTTTTACACTCGCTGTGCTGTTATTGCTTTATCAAAATCCATTCTCTTCAGATGCAGCTGTAATATGTTTATTAAAAATACACGATTCAAAGGCAATCACAAAAAACACACAATAGGAATCATAATCAGCACCATGACAATAAATAAAATGACACTGAAAACAGGTGTGAGTAAAAATTAATATCCACCACAATATGAACTTTATTTAAACAGCACCCAAAGTGCGTTATAGTAAAAACAAGATCAGATGATTTAAACAACTGCAACAAATACCATCAGCTGAGTCATAAAGAAGAGAGCTGAGGACAGCAAAGGCTCAGACACCTTGAGTGACAAGGCTACAACCACTAGTAGCCCTGCCAATCAATTAAAATTAAATGTATTATTAATCCTAACTTTGTATTGGAATACGCAATGCTAAAGTATCAGGCAACATGCTAACACACAGCCTCAAGTCTGGCTTCATTGGTTTACTTAACAGTGAGTAATATAATATATTATATATTATTAATATAGAATACATATAATATAATAAACATTGCTGTCAGGGTGCCCAGAGGCTCCCTGACATGTGTAGTCCCTGTAACACATACCTGATCTTAAAGAGGGGCCCTGTTAGAGACTTTCATCATGTAAACTTTGCTTTTCTTTTATTCCACATGGGACATATTCCTGAGTTTGGTACAATCAAACTGTAAACCTGGGGGGCATGCCGTGTTTAATTCTAAATAAATCCAATACTGAGATATTGACTGACTCTAAGTCGGATTAAAGTGACTTCATACATTGTTGTCATCGAGCACAGAGAGTACGATGGGTAGTTATGAATTCAGAGGGGACCAGGGAGCTTCTCTTGTGGCCGTCAATCATTTCCTTCTTGACCTATCGCATTGATTTGGAAGGCAGTGCATGATGAGTCATTCTGGACCGTGCATTAAAGCGCGCTACCAGCAGATGCTATTAGTCATATCACTGTCTTTCTGACAAGTCAGTTTCCTCTGTTGTGCTCTGCATATTTTAATAAAAATGACAAAAGATGTTTCATTTATCTAGAACTCTTTTATGGCAACGAACTTACCTCACGGCTAAAGCACACGGGTAACTCTGAAACCAGGATCTGCAAACATTCGACAACGGTGCACTCTTAGAGTCAGCTCCAGAATAAAGTCCCCACCACCTCAGGGTGAACAATAGGTTTTAAACAGTAATTTGTTAATTAGAAGTAACTAAATTATCCTCAGGGTTAATTTAATTAATGCTAGGCCTGAGGAGAAGAAAGGAGGCAGACACATTATCCTTTAAATGAAGTGCACTTCAGTGTTTTGCATTCACCAGCAGAATGTGTCAGCCTGTGAAGGAATGCTGAAGCTGAAGATCTCTCAGGACCAAACCCTAAATTCTGAAAAAAAAAACTAAATGGATTTCAGAAAAGAAACTTTGAAGTTTGAGTTTTGAGTTTGGAAATGTATAAGATAATACAAAAGGGAATTGTTCTCTACTACGTCAAACTCCAGTAAAATCTGTAACTTGTAACCTTGCTTGTCTGCCACATACATGCATGCTGAAAGAAAAGTTAGGAATCAATCCTCTTCAAATTCAGCAAGTTTATCCCTTAATTAAAGTTTCAGCTTTTACCATAAGACCACAGTTTCTATTGGTGGAAAAACACAGGCAGGTCACTGGGGAACCAGAGCTGTGATGGAGGCGTAAAAACATAAATATACTATAAATATAAACATACTTGAGAATAAATTGGAAAATATGCAGAAGTTTTCGTAAAATCTTGAATAAAATGTTACCCTTTCCTTTGAAAACTTGCTCCTATGTGCTGCACTCTATTGGAGGTGAAGAAGTTAACCAGACGTAATAAGTTCTGTCAAAATGATTGTATTTAAAGGTTGCTTTTGATCTTGTTTTAATCTAGATTTCATTGTTGTTTTTCATTGTCATAGTTTTCAGTGACAAAACGAACGCTGATACTGATAAGTCAACCTGTATAATGCAAGACACATCGCTCCAAAGAGGGAAGCTTTGAAACACAGACAGTGAAAAGCACAAGATCTGTCTGCAGTTGGTTTATGAAACAGCATGTGAAGACTTCTCTGGCACAGTTTTCTGATCCAACATGTCCCCAGAGATCCATACAGCACAGCACTCCCACCCTCTGACCTCAGATATGCTACCATCTATGCTGTAGAAAGTGTTACATGTCAGTGAATTTATAAGCTGTGGTGTCCCAGTTAGCAGAGGTTAAGTGTCCAGATGCACTGCGCTGCACTCCCCACCCACTGCACAGCAGGGCCACCAAACACTCAATATGTGCACTGCACTGCAATAACGAGCCCATGCTGGGGGATGAGTGTGTGTGTGTTGCGTCTATGAGTGAGGAGCATGTCAGTGCATGTTTGGATTCATCAGTGTGCTCTGCTCGGTACAAACTCTGAACCTCAAGCTCCCGCCGCTGCGTACGTTCTTATTGATCCTCGGATAAAACAGATAAACTCATTGATTCATGCCGTGTACTGGACTCTGACCTGAACGTGCGGCATCATAACGACCAGGTGAACCTGACCACTCCACAGCATGACTACATGATGTGGCAGGAACCTTTTCAAGATTGAATTGCCACTCTACATATTTCACTCATACAGTGTTTACAATGAAATCCACGTAAGGACAATTCTTGTTAATTTCTAGCTGGATTACTGAGTGGGAAAAGTGGGCAACTACCCGAGGGCCCCAGACCGCAGGAGCCCCAAGCAGCCAAGTCAGAAAAAACTTTTGTTAGATAAGGAGAACTTCTGACATCGACAGTATCTCTCAGCTGGTGAAAAGAACTACAATCTGACACAATGGCTGCAAAGCCACCATCGCTGGAATAAACCTCTAAGAAGAACGCTCAGAAGAACACTGTAGCCTGTCACCTATCAGATCCACTTAGTTTGGTTGCTTGTCTCTCTGGTTCGGCTGGTTATGAGCTGGAAAGGCCAAAGGACAGTATGTGACAGTATGTGACATGTGAAAGCTGCTCCTGTCAGGTTGAGATGAACTCCTGTGACCCACGGTAACCTGCAGTAACAGCTTGTCACTGCTGTGTTGTGTTCTTTTATCCCAGATTAGACCTTTAGTGTTGTGAGGTTATGAACAGGTAATCTGCTTGCAGTCTTTAATCAGACAAAATGTGGGGCATTACGCTTGCTGTGCCAGCTTTACAACTTAGCCCCTCGCCTAGTCAATGTCACCTTGTTCTCTAAACTGAAAGTGAAAGCTCTTTGTCAGCTCTGCCACACCAACATGGTGGATGGAGCTCATCTCTAAACACAAAAGTCTTCAAATTATTGATACATGTTTGTATTTTGTGTACATGTGACACTCCACACCTTGCATTGGTCTCTTAGCCTCAGAAGCACCAAGTGCAGCCTACAAGCACCAAACGGTGAGTGGGTGGAGCGTTCACGGACCCCCACCTCTCCTGCAGACTGGTAAAGTTCTCTGATCCACAGGTGAAATTTCCACAAAGTCACAAACGCCACTTTTACTCCCGTCTGGGACATCCCAGATTTTCTGATTAACCAGAAACCACTTCATTTCCACACATTGATTAAAAAAGGCGTCACACATTTTAATCACGTCTTCCATAAATAACATCCTGGTTTAATTCTCCCTCTTTGTCCAGAAAGTATGCCATAAAAAGTAAGATATTCTTTAAATATCTGCAACTTGAAATCTTCATCCCATCAAACTTAAACATTATGGCCACCAAGCGAAATCAATTTGACATTTTTCAATCCAATTAATTGCAACAGGCTTCATTGGCGTGACACGTGTTTCCAAAGCACAATTATGAAAGAAATAAGTTTAAAAATGAAATGAACACAAAAAATGTGAATAACAATATTAGTTAAGAGAATAAAACTGGTTAAATAAATCTTCCTCACTCAACTTCCGAGTTAATTCACGTCCCTTCCTTAAAAAACTCCTCCCCAAAATATTTAGAATAATATCAAGAACAAAATGCCATCCGTCTCTAACATCAATAAGATGACAGCTAGACTTATCGATCCCTCCTGAAGCCGACCTCTCGATCCAAATCTGCAAAAACAGACATGAGTTCACTTTACTGACGTTAAAGTGTTTAAAATGGGACTTGCATCTGAAATCAACTCACACTGAACACAAAAATCTTCTCCTTTTATTCTAATTATTATTAATATTGTCAGTGGTGGTATTATTGGTATTGGTATTGGTATAAACATTATTCATATAATTAAACCATTGCTTTCTTTTTATTCATATAATTATCTCCTTTTACTGATATAAAAGATGTGCGTGGGTGCGTTATCGCCATGACTACCAGTTGTTGTTGGAACCCACCTACACGCATCAACACCTACAGCCACATGCACACACACACACACACACATTTAAAAATATATATTATTATAGTGTTGAGTGTGGTAGTTTTGGTGTAGATGGTGATTGATATTTACATTATTATTGTTGTAATCATTATAATATATATCAATTATAAAATGTGTACTTGTTTGTATGAATAGAATATAGTGTCGCAACTTGAAGTTGTGTATAAACAACAAATTCCTGATTTAATTTGATAAAATAGTTTCTGACAAATGATAAAAAGGCAGTTTTTAGAAGTATATATATATATATATATATATATATGTATATATCCACGTTTATTCTGTTCGTGTATTTCTGGAAGAGAAAGTTTTCCTCCCACTTTATTGAATAAATCTGACAATTGAAAACTCACTTAAGGTTCCACATTCACTTGCAAATAAAAACAAGCCATAAACTGGGATGATAAATTGTTCGCAGTTCTTTCAGACGACAGCCGTCCCTGAGGTCAGGACTCCTGCATTTTAAACCAGGTCCCACATACATTGGACACTTTCCAATATAATGCAAGCTTATTAATCATTCAGGTGATCAGTTACGCAGACCGTATGATGCACGTGGTGAAGCAGATTGAGAATATTTCTTAGTATTTGTGGCGCTGTATATTTCAGACACGTCATGCTCTCTGGCTCGGCTCCTCCTGGAAAACCATCATCAGTCTCCTCTTGTGAAAAGCCACCGTGTGCTCTCTTCTTCATTAGAAATGTGGCAGTACGCAACAGAGAAGGGTGTTGACTGGAAATAGATTTTGCATTTATTAGCAGCCCAAATGTTCCTTCATTTGTACAAAACAAATCTGGCTGTTTCTTTCTGACTGCTGCCAGGAGCACCTCCACCTCAGCGGCCTGACCACACTTCATCTTTGGGCCACTCTGAATTGTTAAACCCCTGGGTTAGCCCCACTCACACCCTAATCAATGTTTTGCTAATCGATTATGCATAATCACTGGTGGTTTTCATTGATTATGCCACGGAGGGAGTGAGAGGCAAAAGCCACTTCTAGTTAAATATGAACACAAGCACAATAACTGTGTCTTGAAATGAAGGCAGGAGAACGGCACAGACAAGGTAAAGAAAGTAAAAAACTAAAGTGTATTGATCCTTCAGCCATTTTCTCTCAGCATGTTTCCTGGAGAACTATGGAGCATGGTGACGCATGATAATGTATCCAGGCCCTGACCCCTGCTTCCCCGGGGCTGCAGGAACTCTAATTAAAAGGTTGAAATAATACAAACACAGTAAACTGTTGCCATTAATGTTGAAGCATGGACTTTTATTTAAAGTTCAAGTGGTGAAAAATAAAATCCATGACACATCACATACAGATAAGAAATTACAATTATGTTTAATAGAAATGCACATTTACATTTTAATTACTGACAAGTGAAAAAACATTCACATCAAATGATGGAGCCGTTTGCGTGCAGATGAAACAATTCCCATTAGCAGCACTAAGCTGATAAGTATTGCAAGGTGGATATTTTTAAACTCCTCCGTCATTTGCTGATGGATGGAGTTTTAATGGTCATCAGGTAATCTCTTTCTAACGGACACTCTGATTTGCATGACTGAAGTTTGAGTGTTTAATTAAAGGGCTCAGTTTTAACTGAGTCGAGAGAATTTGTTATTGACGTACAGTCTCCCTCAGAGATCGTTTCATGTTGGAACCCTTTAAGATGTGGAACTGTGACCTGATGAGAGTTATGATAAAAGCTGAAGGACGTCTTTACATAACACTCCAGAGTCACCTCTTCTAATTATATACGTGAGGATGAAACATAGAAGCTGGACAAATGAACTCCAGCAATCAGATACTTATTTGTCTTTCCATTAGTCAGAGGAATCTGTCCGTGAAGAGCTCTCATCTCATCACCATCCTTCACAGAGCACCATGTGATTTCATTTTCTGCTGCCAGTCAAATTTTAAAAACAGAGCTTTGATTAAATGGAGTTTGCATTATGAAACCAACCTCTTTGTGTAACGCAGGTTCATGCAGACAGAACACAGAGCCGGTCATCGTCGCAGTCACACAGCAAACAGAAACCCTAAATGTTCTCAGAGAAAACCAGCAAGAATGAAGCGAGGTAACGTGTGATTAAGTAGCAACTGATTGAATGAACTGGTGCCGGTGTTTTAATCTGCACAACACTTTGGTTCAGAGAGCAGATATCTACAGGTCCGATATTCAAGGCCTCCAGTGAATGATCCCTGATGACATAACATTAACATAATTAACTCCTTACAACATTGTCTTTAAATAAAAATTAAAAATTTAAATCACTATTGACATTCACTCTCCCTTTAGCTCTGGTTTAGTTTCAACCAACTCCCGAGGAAAAGCATCCAGCTCTTTAGCAGCTAAATGTTCCACTGTGTCTCCCAGCTAGCTGCTAACTGTGTCTCCCAGCTAGCTGCTAACTGTGTCTCACAGCTAGCTGCTAACTGTGTCTCACAGCTAGCTGCTAACTGTGTCTCACAGCTAGCTGCTAACTGTGTCTCACAGCTAGCTGCTAACTGTGTCTCC
>JAVQJL010017835.1:0-24914 GCA_036024295.1 Nannoperca obscura | reverse complement strand
ATAAAATAAAGCCCAGGTTTAAAAATAAGAGTTACCCTTTACATCAGTAACATGATGTCTTACAAGGTGAAACGTCTTGTGTTTGGTCAGTGTGTCCACCAAGAATATCACCATCTTCAGATAAGGCTGAAGAAAAGCCAATCAGGCAGGTGACCCTACTCACCCAATATGACGCTAAAACAAGCTTAACCAGCAGCCACAAACCATGTTAGCAACTAGCTCTGCTGCCTGCACATCTCGGAACAAGTTTCCTCCTCTTCCCAGCTACAGGTATCACCCTGCACTTCCCAGAAGCCCTACATATTCGTGCCAAGCGGGATACGATGAAACTCATCACTGGCTCAAAAAGCTTACATCTGGACCCACCTACAACAGAGAGCTGGCCTTTTAATCCCCTCGTGTGGTGACATGATAAATACATGGATTAAAACCTAGCCAGTCATCCAGTCAGTCAGTCAGTCAGTCAGTCAGTCAGTCAACACTGCTCCCTGCCTGCACACTTGCATTATCAGCTCCAATGCTCCACTTGCTCTTTACTGCACTGGAAAAGCAGAATTCAGCAGATGTACAAGGCTAGGCTGTGCTCGTATATATCTATAATGCAGTGTAGCATAAGACCCACTTTGCCTCGTTATCTATAAATAGGCTGCAGGCAACTTTGTGTCCCAGCGGGAATACACTAAAAGTGGTTGACCAGACAAACTCAGTGACAAGTGGGTATTTAAATTAATATAATGAACGGATTTCTGCCCCAATGTATTAAGAGTGTCTACTGTCCACTACTCAGGCTCACTGGTCTCTGCATTATATGAACTGAAAAGAAAAAAAAAAGAAATTTTCAGAGATTGCCTGCTCTTATGTTACCCTGTAGTACGGTTTCTCTTTACATTAACATTATTATTTTTATTAAAATGGATTGCAAAAGCTTTTGATGACAGAATATCCTACACATCACTAGTATTTATTTAAATGCACTGATGAATACAAATGATCACTGTTCTGACAAGATATCTAGATATAAGATAAACAGTATTTTTATATTATTGGGCCCCAAATACAAATAAATATATAGAACCTGCAGCCTCTACCATCTATATTATATTATTGTCAAAACCACACTACCCAGCGACTACCTTCCTTATATAAAAAAAATATTGTATATGATAAACTTCTTATAATTATATAATATAATTATTTTTACTAAATAAAATGAAAATATAGCATTTTGGAATTTAACTCTCTGTACCATGGGCCTGTAAGCAAACTTGGTCTCCTCAATAATCCAGATGTGGCTGTTGCTCTTTGGTACATCCAGATTTGGGCCGCCCCCCAAATGTGGCTCTGCCTGAGGGCCCAATGCACCCGACTGCTGGTTTACATCCACATGCCTGCTTGCTGAGACGGTCTGAGGTACGCACATCCATCTGCTCCGAGCTGCTGTCGGTGCGCAGTCCATTCTCACACTGAACTACCCAGCTCCCCTCCTAAGGGTCTTATATTGGGGGTTTCCAAACAGGTTGTCTAATGGGATAGGTGTAGTAATGGGTGTGGGTGGTGAGTGTATCCCATCCGCCTTGATCGGTCCCTAGGTTTCACACTGACAATCACCCAAGTATTTTGCATTAATGTCACAGGGGCAGCATAAACTGGCCAACACACTAAGTTCAAAACCAATTATATTTTTAGCATTAGGCTAGTTAAGACCATATGGCTGCGGAAGTCAATAAATCAGAAAGTGTCTCACCATACATATCTAATAATCAATTCCTGAATCTGACTACCACTGATAAATTGCATCAAAGGCTATAAATCACTGCCAACCGTTAATAATAACTCTGAACAGAGGAGTAGAGCTGGAAAATTCCTCAAAGGACTCCTTATCAAAAACTGCCCTTCTTTCCTTGAACATTGCCCTCCATATCCACCCCCAGTGCTAATCAAGACTTTGTGAGACACACAAAAGATAAGATGCATTTAAGGGCCGTTTTTGAATCCTTGGCTCACTAAGAAAAAGACATGCCGAGTCAGGACGACCTCTGAATTAAGACACGAGGCCAGGAACTCCCTCACTGAAGGGTAGGTGCTCTGAAGGCTAAATTAGGCTTGAGAAACATGGTGACAGGACTGCCGCTGGGTCACAGATTACCTACTACTGCCATGTCCGAGTTAGATCACACACCTTGGGTGGCGGTGCATTAGTCAAGCTAAACTTACTGTGGAGTGTATTTTAAGCAGCGAACCGTGAAAGTCTTGAATACACCAACCTGAGGTCAAAGCATGAGCAGCAGGTGTCAAGAGTTAAAGCAGTCCGTCTCCTAGGACACACACCAGCACAAATCACGTTTCTTCTCAAGCCAACCATACATACATAATTATTTGCACTAGGGTGCCACTTGTCCCAAGACTGGTTACATTGTCCATTTTTCCTCTTGTTGACCAAGCATGGTAACTGTTAAAGCACATTTGCAAAGACTGCAACTGAAGCATTCATTTAAGTGACTGGCCATGCTTATTTTTTAACAGCATCATATTCTGTAATTCTTTGCACGATAACGGTAAGTCAAACATCCACAAACCAGCAACAACAAAAAAATCAGCGTGAGCTATGTTTAAAAAAAAAAAATAATAATAATAATAATAATAAGGGGACTAGCAAAGCAGTTTCCTTCACAAACACCCAATCTCTACAAAACTTGTGAGCACAGTTGGATACTTTTATCCAGCTACTGAGTTCATGCCCATAACATTCTGCCATGTCAGCCTAAATGAAATGGGTGCACATATATTTGTGTTTAGCCCTTATTACACCCTCCACCGTGTTATTATCACGGAGACCACTATTAAAAGCGTTAACTAACAGCTGAATCGGCTTCGGGACCAGCTAGTCTGTTAGCGTCGTCACACAATGCAAGCTTTTTGTTTTCTTCCCAGAGAGCTTTCATTGCGGCGAGGTGCCTGGTGGTGGTCCAATAACACCGGGGATATAGCAGCTATGGGCACAAATGTCGTCTCACTCGCCTTTTTCATCCGTGGCGCTTCGGCAACGGTACCGTCGCGGTTGATAAAAGCCTCCCCGCCGTTCTGCTGCGGGTCCGACCGCTTCATAGCCGACGCCTGCGGCATCTTCGTGGGGTTCGGGGTGAGCAAACCCAGGCTGCCTTCCACGGCTTTCGCGGAGGGCTCCGCTGTAGGAGACGCAGCGGCAGAGGAACCGGCCTCGTGCGGGTCGTTTCTGGGGAGGCTCTTGCCCTCGGAGGTCGGTGTCATCGGGGAACCAGCCGGCAAGTCTTTGCCGGTGGGGACGTCTTTGAGTTCGACCTCTGCCATTTTCGCTGCCACAACCTGGACTGACATCGCTGCAGTTTCACAAAGTCCTTTTTTCGCCCAACACAAATAGCGAGTCAAGCGGATGTGAGCGGTGGAGCGACGACGGCCAAATGCATTGTGGTCCCTGTAGTTCCCCTAAGTAGCTAAAAAATGCCCCCCACACGGGGGCACCTTCAATACAAAGGATGGCCGCATGACTGGCATTTTACAAAACGTTAGTCAACAGGGCAGAAAAACAACAAGACCACTGGAATATGCATTTCTTTTACATGAAAAGCAGTCTCAATCGTCAAAGCGACTACATTCCCCAGCAGGAAAAGCTACACAAATGCGAAATGCATGATCGGAAAATGGAGTTTGTAATTAAAAAGGACGCTACTAAACTACAAAACAAACCAGATGTATGCCTGATAATGCGGTTTGTTCACAGGGCACTAACAGTTTTCTAAAATTAGGCGGTGATTGTGCGCTTAAATCTCAGTCTCGCATAACACGAAGGTGCACTTAATCACTTATATTATTACATTATGAAGAGCATGCTGTTACATCACGAACTTCCCAGGAAAACAGTTTGTCCTCCACCAATGTTGACACTTGACAATTATTTTAATACTGCTTCAGATTGTCAGTCAGCCCCATGTCATTCACCGGATGTTGCTGCACAAGATACTGCATCACATTACTGTGCACATGCGGTGGATTTGCAGTATGTCATGAGAATGGGACCAGGATTAAAGTCAAATCGTAAAGAATGAACTACATTGCCACCAAGTGGATGCCTATAAAAAAAAAATACCACGTGCCAATAGGTGCAGGTCTTTTTAATATCTCAATTTTATTTTCAACTCGTGACATTTGTAAAATGGCATTATTGAAAACAAGCAAACACGTAGAAAGTTTGAATTATAACGAATGGCTGACACAAGAAGTCAGAACAAATGGCATTCAGATCTCTTTTGTATAAGACAATATGTTCAGAATAAAAGACTTTGGTGATTCAAATGCTTTTCATTTGTTCTCCTTAACATATCAAAATAATTAACACTGTACGTAGTTATGTGTTGCTTTGCAGCCAAGTACTGTGGGAAGCTTTGCAACGCCAGAATACTTTTTGTACTGCTTCCGTTTTCACAAGTCCAATTTCTGCAGGTGACTTCAAGCATGTCAGGAACATCCCTACTGCAGCAGACATTCGTTCAAATACAAGACACAAAACAGCATACCAGCTAGAAAAGGTTATTGAAGCAAAAAAAACAAGAGTCAAGTCCACACATACCGTTTTTGCATTTATGCTGAATGGGTCTGAGCCCTTTACCATCCACCAGATAAATCTGAGGTATATTATATACAAGGCTGCCATGCTGTTACATTCTCCAAATACAAAAACCAAACAATGTTAAAAAAATACAGCTCTGCAGTGTATCATAAGCACACTGTGGTTTTACATAAATGCGTTCTTAAAATGACAAAACAGAATGTTCCCCAATTTGTACAACAAAATTGGGGAAATGTCGAAAAAAAAAATTGCATTTATTGTCCTTTAAAGTCCAGTGCTCCTTTTCCATGTGCCCTTGATAGGGCAGTCCTTAAGTTAAGGTGGTATTCCAACCAGTGTAGCCGCACAGCATTGTGTGCGTGTGTGTGTGTGGGGGGGATTCACTTGCTTGCATTAGTCTTCAAATATCCACAAGATGTTCACACCAGAGAGGCCAAGATTAACTCTCCTGAAAAAAATATGAACAATTTAATTATTCTACAGCGTGGTCAAATCAAACACGTTCAATCAAAATGCAATCTGCACTTTGGTGTATGACCTTTCTGTTAAAAATCAATCAATATGTCATCATGCCCTGAAATGGAATTTACTTATGTCAAAGATTATTTGAGCTAGCCAGCCTTTCATAGGATTTTAGTAGCACAGGTAGACGCACTCACCCCAGCATCCCCGACTCCTTCGTCTTAATTACGTAGAGGAACATGAGGATTGTGTGGAACAGGTTGTTCCTGCCCTGTAATAGAAATCGAGAAGGGTTCATGTCATGGCAGTCAAAGTGTTACAGTAGAGGAAGACATCCTGACCAGCTTATGAATGAGATGTCTGTTCTGAGGCTTTTCTTTGGGAAATATTACATATATGGGGATTACTGGTATAAAGAAGTCACCTAGATACAAAGTTCTCTATGCTTCGTCAGTGTAAAACAAGAGCAAATCCAATGCACCTGTTATGCATGTATGTTAATGTAAGATTCTCATTTAAAATTAATTCTTAACAAATAGGAACACTCAAAACATGGAGGTGTGACCCAGGCTCACAAGCAAACAATAAAAAGAACAAAAACCAAGTTTTAATTCTTTCAGTTAAAGGTCAGACAGGTCAACAGCTATTATTCAGTTTTATGTATTTATTCTTCTGCATTTTGGAAGCATTTACCAAGTTCAGTCCTTAAGAGACTCAATGAAGATGATTTGATCAACTTATGTTTTATTTACAGTGCCACCCCAGGGAGACCTATAAATAAGGTACAAAATAAGAAAACCATGAGACAGACTTCTCTTGGGATTTGATTTTAAGCCGGTTTAAGGAAGTGAATATGTTTCATATTATACTGTAGTAGCATGCTGAGTCAGTTATATCCTGCAAAAAAAGAACACAAGAGCCTGAAATAAGTGGAGAAATGATTTCTGAAACATGTTGCTGTCACCTTGGGTAGACTGTAGATATGTCCCTGGTAGATGAGCTGGTAGTGAGGGGGAGTGGTGCTGCTTTGGTGGACGCAGAAGAGGTTCTCCTTGGTAACATCTGTGAGGGTTAATAGAAAAAAGGACACGAGAACGGAAACACCGCGAAAAAGTAAAAATTAGGTGGAAACCACGAGCCATTTATTATTCTTCCTCCTTATTTGGCCAGCGTGTGTGTGTGTGTGTGTGTGTGTGTGTGTGTGCGTGCGCGCGTCTGCCCACTTACCAGGTTTGTCTGGGGTGTGGCTGAAGTGCTGCGATGTGAAAGTCTTCCCGTCTGGGTACTTTGGGTGTGGAGGCAGTCTGGAGTCCAAGTACGTGCAAAACACATGCATGAGGATCTAGAGGGACAGACACAGTACTGAGACCACTATAACGAGGAAGGCCACCTGGACTGCTCCTGTATCACGTCTGCAGCACAGATCCTGCAGTTTAAACACTCAAAGAAGGCCATGAGAAATTTCACATACTTATTGTTAAGCAGTTTGTAAATGGACACACTTATTTTATGCATTTAAAAAGTGAAACAAGCTGTCACGCTAACGAGTGAGGGGCCGGCTTTCTTACAGAGAATGGTATTAGCAGCGGTCTTATCCCTGGACATGTGTGGACAAGTACAATTTAAAGTTAAACCCTTTTGATACCACTGTGAAGACAACTGTTGCAACTATAATTTCAATTCTACAGTCTGTAGTGTTTGCAACACTAGCCACCCTCCACATTACAATCAATCAAAGAACTACATTTTATATTCCCGACCGTTGAATAGAGAAACAACATTAAATCAACGCTAAAGGGAAAAAAATGCATTTTGAAAAATACGCTTTAGTGCATTGAATACAGAGGTGCTGAGGCCTTTGTGAAAATACATAAAGAGCCGTGTCAATGGAATTGTTTAGTCGCTCGACAGAAAATTAATCTGCAACAAATTTAATTAATTGTTTAGGTAATTTAAGCAAAGATTGGGCTTTGAACTGCACGCCGGACAAAACAAGGCATTTGAGGACGTGACCTTGGGCTCTGGAAGCTTATGACAATGATGACATGTCACAATTTGTTGACATTTTATAATCCCAAATGATGAATCAAATAATCCATAAAGAGTGTGTGTGTGTGCACGTGCGGACTCACAGCGCAGTCGGTGGGGAGGTCTGTGTCCCACTTCCTGTTCTTCAGATCACCACCACTATTCCAGCGAAAGGAGCTCATGCAGCCGCTGTGGGCCAGCTCTGAGAGGACAGAATACACCAAGCACACGTGAAACACATGCGTATAAGAAATCATCGCCACTCACTCACACACTCACACGCTCACACACTCGCTGAACCTACCCTTCATGCGGTCCACTAGGTACTCCTGGTTGGGAGTGATGTCCAGATACTGAACAATAGAGTTCATGGTGGGGATGGACGAGGCTTTCATCACTGCTGCCTGTTTCAGGCTGCTTATGCTGGCCTCTGGTGGAGACCACAGGGAAAACTAATGAAACTCCAAAATAACTAGAATATATTCAAATCACAGCAACGACTAGTGTAATTTCCATTTATCAGAACGGGTTCAATTGGAAATGTGTGTTGTACACTTCCCTAACCAAACTGCTTTCTTGATGTGCATCGATCTTGTGTGGCATATTGCATTTCTGAGAATTACCTCCTATCTGGAGCTCAGGGCAGCCCATCCTCCTAAGCTGACTGTTGACAGAGTCTATTTCCTTGACCAGCGGGACCAAGATGGTGTCACTGATCCACTGCGAAAGACACAAATAGATTGGTTTGCTGGTTGGTTTGTGTGAAAAAAAGAATTATACACGAAATTAATTTGGAAACTTTTTCATAAACAGTTTCTTCAGAATGTAGTTCTGTACACTCACATTTCTAAGCTTGGCTGTCCAGCTATCAATGCAGTCCACGACAGGGCGACTGGTTGTGATCCTGGCCCACACCTGCATAACGGGAAAGAAACATTTTTTTAACTTCACGTCAATCACGCATTCCACTCTGACACCAACAGACTCAGGTGCCTCATTTTGAAAAACTATATTATTTCTTTATTAGGGCACAACATCAAACAATACAATGCTGATATACAGACCTCCTCTGCAGCCTGTTTAGAGCCCAGGTCTGTCTCATCCTTGTGGGCAGACGGGGCCTGCGAGCGACAGGCCGGCTGGTAAAGGAACTTCCTCAGGCTCTGGGCATAATCTCCCACCGAGCGGTTGTAGTTCCAAAATGTTGGGCTGTGGCTCGGGGAGACAGCCTCTGGACTCCCTACAGAGAGCATCAGTTCAGCATGATGAAGGGTTTTAATTCTATGATCATATACATCTACGTATTCTTCCATATTAACTCAAATTGAGATAAACCTCTAAAAACAAACTCTTGGTCTACATCTGCCTGTCTCAGGATCAGACTCTGGGGGACTAAAGTTAATGTCTTGCTCTGTTTATACAAGCAATGGAGTTCCTACAACACCAGCATACTGCACCTAGCTGGCTGCGGTGACTCCTCTCCTCCTCTGTGCGGAGGAACCTCTCCAGGCTTTTCAGATCCTCCATGTAGTCCTCCTTGCTTCCAGGGGAGTTGAACACTGAAGGGGACGTGCGATATCGAGCTCTCAAGCTGGAGCCTTCTGCTGGTCCAATGCTGCTGGGGTAAGGAGAGGAGCCAGGGGAGGGGCTGTAGTTCAACACCTGAGAAAGGAAGAACATAATGCACTCAATGTAAAGTCATGGACATGCATGTTACATTTTTTAATATTTTCCAGCAGAGAGAGAGAATCACTTTTGAGGAAATACATCCAGTATATCAATCCACCACACTCCCAGGCTAACTACATTTTTCTTGTACCCAGATTACATTACCTTTCCAAAGGCCACTGAAGGGGAAAAGGGACCACCCGCACTGCTTGGAGTGGATGGGTTGCTGAGAGGAGGGCTGTACCCAGGTACACAGCTGGGTGAGAACTTGGGGCTGGTGGTGGCTGGCCGCGAGGGGCTGAAACTCAGCACGCTTTGGCCCTGTAGCGGAGACGACTGGGCCGGAACTGGGGTCTCCTTTTTTACTGGCGTTTGGGGAGGGGAGGCCTGAATACCTGCAAGGGGACAGACAACAACCAGCATACCTAATGAGTCCTACGTATATTTACACAAACGTAATAATGATTCATCAAAAGGAGTGAAAAGAACGGAGCCTCACTTGTGTTTCTTAGACCCAGGAGGTGATGCTGCCCAGGGGATACAGCAATGGTGGAGGGAGCCATTGTGTATTTAAAATATTTCCAGAAGTCAAAAAGAGCATTAAGGCTAAACAGAGAAGCTAGCACCAGTTCTGTAAACAAGGACAGAAGAGAAGGACACACGTATCAGATCAATTCTGCCATTTAAATTAAGATGAATCTGAAATGTTTCTGAAAGTGCTACTATAAAATAATGTACTCTTAATTTTACCTAAACAGAGTGAAATTACAACTCAGACACCAAATTGAATGCTAATAATAGTTAATGAAATAATGTTCAACACCAGCAGAAATCCTTAAGTAGTGGGACCTCACCAATGTACCAGATAGGCCAGTAGGTGATGTTGTAGTATCGACTCAGCAATTTTCCTGACCTGACAGAAAAGTAAAAGACACACACATCATTAAACCATGCACTGGACGAGGAGGGTGGGTGATGGAAGGACAGTAAATCAATGCTACATTATATGTGACTGCTTATGTTTGCAAGAGAGCACATTACTGAACTGGAATTACATTTCAGTGTAAATCATGCCAGCCAGAGACACGTTGAGCACAGCCCAGGCCAGGACCACCTGACGAGCCTGTTCCTCCCTCCTCATCCTCAGCGCCCTGTCTATCATACTGGGCATCCCCTCCTTCGATGGGGTCAACATGATTTGATCCGACTGTTCAGGCTGAGAGAAGCAGCAGAGAAAAACAACGTGAGAAAAGACGAGTATGCACTGTGCCACATTCAAGAGCTTTTTGAATGAATAAAGAGCTTTTTAAAAACAATTTAAAAGTTAATACTAACACGAAGCGTGTGTCACAGACCAAATCCCCATACTTTAGCTAGACACCAAATAAGGCTGAAGCATGACAACTGTACATTAGCTACGGCTAGTAATACAGCGCAGTTAGCCGACTTGCTAGCTAAACGGTTAGCTAAAGTTAGCTAGCTTACATATAAACAATGAAGAATTAGCAGGGAATGTATGGTTTCAGTTTAAATTTCCATTCATGGTGTACAGCTAATAATACATCACTTTATATCAAAAGTGATAAAAGCCACATACAAATATAACCCGAAGGAAATATAGATCATTCATACCACGCCAAAGTGAAAGACAACCGCGGCGCTGCATAGTTTGTATTTTAATCGGAAGGTACAACACGTACTTCCGGTCGAGCAGAGCTGCCAATTAACATTTTCATTAAATAAGAAATAAAACACAGCAGAGTAGAAAGGTTAGACATTCTTTTCTTGGGAGGATTCTCAAATCGACAGTTACACAATTGGTCGTGTGAAAAAAAGTATACTTTTTATAAGATCTTTGTAATTATTTTACGACAATTTTCCTCAAATAGTGAAGCAGTGCGAGATCACGATTTAGTAATATTCATTAATTAATTTGATGGTTTTAGTCATAGTGTGGTTTTTGCCAATTATGTGGAGAAAGTGAGATATTCACATAGACAGGTGGGGGCGCCATCCTTCTATTTATTCTCTTTTGCACTGGGTGATCTGGTGTTGAATGCACAGCAGGTGGGTAAGCAGCACTGACCAGTCCATGATCATTATGGTTAAAAACCAACTCAGACTACAGAAAATGATAGTCATTGAAGAAATAATGTATGTATCAGTGAACAATGTAAGACAGCAGTAAATGTTCCATTTATTAAAACATTATGCAACACATAGGATGGAGCCATAACATTAAGTCAACACTCACACAATGAGGAATATCACATGAATGCCCAGATTCCTGTTTTCAAGAGGACCACTTCCATTCACACAGAAATGTTAAATTAAAAGAAAAAAAAAGAATAACTCCTGTTATTAATAAATAAAGAATAAAACCACAGACCATTTAGCAATTACATTATCATTGACTAAAATGCAAGAATATGGCATCAGAAATTTTAAATGAAATTGTGCAACTACAAATTAATATCAGCCATTCGCCCCATGTTAGTGAGTAAATCAAAGAAAAAAACTGAATATGGAATAACAATTAATTAAAGATAGCTTATATGAATCCCACCAACCAACTTTACAGTCCTGAGTTAAATCAGTTATATCAGTTGGATTATAATATGACAAATACTAGTTTAGCAGCACTGATATGCTTGAGATTAAACATATATTGATTCTAAAATTCTGATTATATAAGATGTTGCAGTTTAAATTTGACAAAATAACTGATATTTGGCAAAAACTAGAGGTAAACATCAGAATTGTAGTAAAGCAAATAAATAAAAACACGACATCTCAAGAGGCACAGTGTTGTCAATGAGGGGGTGACAGGGACTTTTCAGAGTTATATCCTCCAACATCTAAACCACAGTCTTCATTGCTGGCTGAGTCAATGAGTCTCTCTCCTGCTCTTCTCCTACCATGATCCTCCTCCTCCTCCTCATCTTCCTCCTCTTCTTCGTCATCCTCCTCCTCTTCGTCCACATCCTGCTCCTTACGGGACGTTCTGTCCGTCTTGGGCCCTTTGCATATCTTGAGGTGACGGGTGAGGTGGTATTTGGTGAGGAAAGCTTTGTGGCATTTCTCACAGACAAAGTCTCTTCGGCCCTCGTGAGAGTTCATGTGCTTCTTCAGGTGGTTCGTCTTGAGGAAATGTTTGTTGCACTTCGGGCACTGTATTCGCCGTTCACTGTGGTGGAAAAGGGAACGGATATGTAGACAAAGTTATGTAAACTTTATTTCATCATAATCTCTTCAAGATCATCTCTTATGCAAAACAAATAAATAAAACGAATGCAAAACAAACCACAGGCCATTAGTCTATACAAGAACAGTTTACTTCAACAGCTTTATCTAGAATAAATTAAATAAGTTACATACTGTGTGTGAGAGAACATGTGTTGTTTCAGGTCATGCTTCCTGATGAATGCCCGGTCGCAGAGGTCACACTTGAGCTTCTCTGCACCGGTGTGGATGAGCATATGTGATGCCACGTGGGATTTCTGGGTAAACGACTTCTCGCAAACCGTGCACCTGTAGTTCTTCTGACCTGTTGAAAGTTGAGAATGTTTTAAAGTAAAAGTTTGACACTTTGGCAAATACACTTATCGGTCCCTTGACGAGAAGATAAATACCACTTTCATGTCTGTCCATTGAATGTGAAGCTACAGCCAACAGCCGGTTAGTTTAGCTTAGCACAAAGACTGGAAACAGGGGAAAACAGCTAGCCTGGCTCCCTCTAATGGTAACAATCCACCTTCTAGTTGAAGCTTCAGACATATATATGGAGTTTTGGTGATCATACAAACATTTTTAAATGCAACTTGTGGCTTGTTGGGTAAACACAGGAAAGACAGTTGTTGCGTGAATCAAATCTTCAGATCATTATTTACACTTCAACAATCCCTGTACACACCTGTGTGAATCTTGAGGTGCATCCTGAGGTTGCTGGGATCGCTGAAGGCCTTACTGCAGTATTCACACTTGTGGGGTTTCATCCCCACGTGCCCCATGAAGTGCACGTTGAGCTTCGTGGATGTGATAAAAGCCCGGGAGCACATGCTGCACTTGAATTTCTTCTCCCGTACATGACCCTGACCCTTTGCCCTGGAGGTAACATTGTTAGAGTTTCTATGACTGCCGCCCCTGCTGCTGCTGCTGCTGCTGTTGTTGTCACTGTTTGCTTGTCCTGCAGCGTGGCCTTGGCAGGGCCATGGGGAAGAGGAGGAGCTCGAGGTCCCGTTGCTCAGCTTCTCCTCCTGGTGAGTGTGCTGCTGTTGCTGTGGTTGTTGCTCCTGCTGCTGCTGCTGTGGTTGCTGCTGCTGCTGAGAGTGGTCCTGCTGTGACGGGCTGTGGCTGTGTGGAGGTTGGTTATGGCTGTGGTTACTGTTATGGCTACTGAGATGAGACTTGAGCTCAGAGAAGGAGGAGCACTCTTTGCCACATTGGCAGATCTGACCCTCAGGCACCTCGGGAACACCTGCGGAGACATAAACGGATAACCACGTCAGCAGTGGATCAGCGCGGCTTCTTTTAAAAGCTGTACGTGTTTAATCATCTGTCATCCCACCCATCATTCTGCAGTAGTCCCTGCTGTAGTAGAAGAGCAGCTCCTGGTCTCGGTGGATCTCTGTGGTTGTACAGAAGAACAGTTTACCGTTGGCGGGATACGCCACCAGGTTCTGCTCCTCACATGTCCTACGCAGACACACACACACAAATACACACACCAAATAGGAATGGTTTAGTAACACATCGACAAGACTGGAATAACATGGCAAACACCTCAGAACTCAACGTCTTAAACCAGTGTCATACCTCGCTTTGCGGACAAACATCATCCAGTTGCACTCATTTTCATCTGCAGTCACGATGTAGAATTCCAGCACATTGTTGTGGTACATCTGAAGTAGAGAAATGGGTTCATCTGCTTATCATGGTTTTGCACCGACTGTGACAGCCGCGGTCCAAACGAAGCTACTGCACTCACCTTCCATATTTGTGGCGTGTCCTTTTCGGGCCAATCAGAGAGATCCACGTTGCTACAATGCTGCCCCACCATTGGTCCAAAGCAGGTCCTTTGAGAAATAACGTCCCGTGCAAAAACTCCTAAGAGGGGCATAAGCACATTTAGTTCATGTGCTACATGTGCTTCATGTGTTAAGGGAGTCTTTTCTAAAACCTAGATGTCATTCAAGTTCTCTCCTAGATGCAAGCATCGAATCTGACCTCAGAACAGTGCATCAGGTCTGTCCATTCCCAACAGCCACCCTGTTTAAAGTGGTTATTCTCTTACCAAGCTGTTCGTCAGCCACTGAGATGTGCAGGCACAGTGGACGCGGCAGCGAGAGGCGAGCCCGGCTTTGGATGAGCGCATCGGGGATGAAGGTGACTGGGCCGTGCTCTGGGCAGTCTGAGGTATACGAGCGCTCACACAGTGTGCACCCTGGAAGACAATAACAGCACAAAAGTTGGTAAAGGTGAGAGTCATTTATACTTACTGCCTGTTAACAATATCAAAAGCTTGCTTTTCCTCCAATCCTCCAATTTGCTCCAATGCTTTCATCAGATCTATAAAACATCTCACTCACAGATGGTGAAGGCAGTGACCATGTTCTCCTTGTTGGAGGTAGAATCCTCTAGCTGCAGGGTGGAGTTGACCAGCACCAGGTTGTTTTCCGGCCCCAGCGACACCTCTGCAGTGATGGGGGACACATTTACTGCCTCCAGGCCCATCCCAGAGTGTCCATGGAGCGACACCGGCTCCAGTTGGCCCTGGCTGGCCATGGAGCCAGTGAGCACCACGCTGACAACGCCCGAATTCAGCTCCCCATTTGAGTGGAGCTGCTCCCCGAGTCCTCCTGCTCCTCCCCCCCCAGCGTTCCCCACTCTGCCCCCCATATGATCCGGCTCCATAACCACCGGTAGTTCGAGCCCAGGGGGCCCATGGAGGGGCATCACCCCACCAGATGAGTCCACCCCGGTCAGGCCGTCGTGCTGCTGAGGCTGCCTTCCCCCTCCGAGCTGCTGCTGGCTGTCTGACACCGCCACCACCCCGACTCCGTCCATGGTGGCCAGCTCCTCTCCCATGCGGTCAGGTGACATGGGGCTGCTGACACGTGACTCCATGGCCAAACCTGTAGAGTCCAGCTCATGAGCACCAGTCTGGTGGAGGTCTCCCTGGCCGCTGACCTGTCGGGAGTCCATGGCCACCAGGCCCTGCTCCAGTGGGCCTCCAGGGCCACTGTAGGGGTCCAGACCTGAGGGGTTGTTGCTGGCCACAGACAGGGTGCCGTCCATGTTAAGGCTGCTAGGATGAATGTATTGAGGTGGTGGACGGTCTGCCAGGTAGGACAGGATACCTAGAAAGGGGAAGAAAGAGACAACTTGATTTTAGTTTACATCTCAAATCAGAGCATGTGGGATAAAGCCCAACCACACAAGCGTCCGCACTTCACTAATCAGGCTGACAGCTTTGAGCATTTCAACACAGATGACTTGTATATCTCGCACACAGTACCCCACCTGGCAATATGTGTCGGAAGTAGCTGCTCTCCAGGTGGGGGTAAGGAGGAGGGGGCAAGGAGTAGTTCCTCTCCGGCAGGCCGCACATCACCCCTCTGTCACTCAGCGGACCCATGGGGAGCATCAGCGAGAGGGCAGAAGGAAGGGAGCCCAGGGAAGGACCCAGACTGGGGATGGCCACTGGCATGCCTGGACAATAAGACAGAAATCAAAGCGATGATTGTGTCTGAATAATGGGATGCTGAGTCTTTTAACAGCTGGTCTGATCTGGTGCGTTTCCCAAGCTTGAGCTAACCGACTGTCTTTCCTACCTGGGGTGGGAATGGGGTTGTGTGTGGGGGAGGTGGGCAGACCCAGGTGGTTGGCACTCACTGAGGGCACACTGAGCTGGTCCATGCCCACAGGACTCAGGTTCATGTCATTCATCCTGGAGAATCAACATCAGAGTTAAACCGAGGCTGAGCCGGCGAGCCACATTATATCCAAATAACAAGCTGGTGGGCTTCTGGCTGCTGTTTAGACACAGTTAGCAATATCAAGACACAGATTTTGGCCCGTAATTGTCAGCATATGAAGACACGCAAGCGATATACACGTATGCAGTGGGAGCTATGTTAGCTTACCTGAACTCAACAACTGCTGTCCATCAGTTACCGTGTCCTGCTGAAGGAGGCTTTTACACTTCTCTCCCTGTGAAATGAACGACCTGGCATGAAAACAACTTAAGGCTTCGATATGCCAGTCACAATTTATATACAACTGGAATTTGGACAGCTAAAACAACAGTTCACGTGTCATTTAAAATGACTTGTTTGCAACTAGTTAGCGAAGCATGAGTCAGTTTTGTCCCACTGCTAGCGTTAGCCTCGCTAACTTACACCGTACATAGACGGTCAAAACAGAGAATTATCCGATGTTTCGTGTAGCTGAACGTGCAAATTTTTGGCGTCACGACCGCGTAGCTTCACGGCAAAAATACATATTACTTGAAAAGGAAGATGCCTAAAAAACAACAACATACCAACACAATGCCTCCCTGAACGGGGCCATGACAGCGTACTGCTGCGCATGCGCTCTTGCGCTGTAAAAAAAAAAAAAAAAAGGATATTTGGCTGATCACAGGTCAGATTTTCTTTCCACTCTCCAGGTCCCCAAAAAAGCGGCGTCTCCTCACGGGGCCAGGAAGGCAAAAAATCCAAATGAACAAGTATAAATCAAAATTTGTGTGTGTTTTAAGTAATAGTATATGTATTATTGTGCTGCTTTGTACCGTTTTTAAGACTAACTACACTTACACGAGTGCTTTTATTTTAGACTTCAGCTACATGAGATCAGTTTCTGCAGGTGCTGATCCCTCAGGTGCGACAGTACATCCCAGAGAATAGAAACTGTATGTATTGAAGAACTGAGTGATACATTTTCAAGTAAATGTACACAATGTAAAGACGATCCGTTTAAAACTGTAATATTTCATTCAGATTCATTCATCTATCACAGCTATTAGTTATCAAATCATTTACCATAATGTGAATTGTAAAACAATGTGATGCAACACAATTTATCATTTCCATGTGTGATTTTTGTTCACTGTCCTCTGCATTTCATATGATTTGTAAAGGTGTGTGCAAGGTCATAGAATATTTTTATCTTTTAGCCCCAAATTTTGTCTAAAACCTGTCCTTATGCCTTATTATTGATAAATAAATGTAGTGATTTCTTAAAATCAATAATGTCAGTTCGGTTATTATAAGCCCCTGGAGTTTGGCTCAGTGTTACGCATGATGACATTGCTTCACTGTGTGAACGGAAGGAGGACAACAGTTTTATCTTGATGAGAAAGCCATGGCTGCATCTCCGCCCCGGATCACACCCACCTTGCCTACAGTATAGCCTCAAACCCCCAACAAACAAGTTGTCACTCGGGCTGACAAAGTCCCGAAGAAGTGTCTACCTATAAAGGGATTTAATCACAAAGGGGCGAGATTTCAAAGACAACAGTTGCTTACAACACGAGATGATTGTGAGGAGACTCTGACAGGGTAAGTTGCATCGATTATAGGTCATAAATGGTGCAAAATGAACTGCATATATTTTACTGCTGCTTAATCTAAGACGGTCTTTTAATTCATAGTATGGAGCATATTCCATATATTCCTCCACTGGCTCTCCACGGCTTCTCCATGGATAACAGTGGAGCGCACTACAGAGATGCGCTTCGACTTGGACTGCCCGTACACCTTGACGCTGCATACCTCGACCCCGTGCACGGCCAGATGTTACCCTACAGACGATTCTCCTACTTTCCCTTTCACGGACCCCTCGGTGTGTGTGATTTCTCCTTTGAGCCCGCGTTCATCCGGAAAAGGAACGAAAGGGAGCGGCATCGAGTGCGCTGCGTGAACGAAGGTTACGCGCGGCTCAGGGAGCATCTGCCGCAGGAGTTTGAGGACAAACGGCTCAGCAAGGTGGAGACACTGCGGGCGGCTATCGACTATATCAAACAGCTGCAGAGCCTGCTGGACTTAAACGTGTCTGGGATGGAGGTGTCACTTGGAGACACGCGTGACTGCGCGCCGCTGCTGCAAAGGACAGAGTGCAACAGTGATGGAGAATCCAAAACTGGCTTCAGCGACAGTGGGAAGATAGTTTACTAGCTCGCACTCACTATATCTGTGATCTGCTGTACAGTCACTAAATTGTAAAGAAAGTAAAACATGTTTAACTGACACAGTTTGCGCTGTCTGGTTTTATTCCAGTCTGAACAGAAATTTAGAATTAGATTGTTTTTGCTGCATGTAATATTTTCATGTTTATAAAGTGATTGTGTGCCTTATGACATTAGCAGTCAGGTCATCGGTAGTCGTTACACTGGGTGTGAAATTGAAAATACTGAATAATTATATACAATGTATTCATATAGAACTTTTCTTTAAAATGTTACAAAGTGCTTTGCAAAAGGGAAAAAAAACCTACAAGGCAGATAAAATGGGAACAAAGTCTTATTATAAACTAAGTGATACCGATATTCATAAGTGTAGGTTAACAAATACGTATCTGTTATGGTGTAGAGGTGAAGATAATCCAAAAAACTAATAATACTACGTTGTGGGACAAGTTAAGCACTCTCTGTGAATAGTACGGTGAATTTAGTCCATACATCACTTTGGAGATTTCTAAACAAATCGTTTTCTGTGTTAATTAAATTCTTGTGAACTTGACAAGAACAACCAAATCATAATCATTTGTAAATTAAGGAATAATTTCCAAAACTATACAGGATGGGTCCAAAAGCAGAAAGGCCATGCAGCAATCAGATGTTCTGTAAAATACAAATAGAATATCTCAGATTTACATATGATTTATTAGACACGTTTTTGTGCAGACCGGTTTTTACATAGCTTTAGCCTATATTCTCAAAACCATGGGAATACAATAGAAAAGTTGATTTAATGCACTGGTCCTGCAGAGTTCATACACTTTTCTAATGCATGCATACACATATTATGATGTTGTCTTTTGGCACTTTTTGTCTTTGACCTGTTAGAGCAGGAGAAGCACAGATGATGTAGGCAACAACATTAATTAGTAACTCAGTTCCAGAAGTGGAAAACCTACATGTCCTGCAGCCATTTAATCATGTTTTTAATCTGTGACTTTCCTGCTGCAACATATCAAAATGTTTCCTCTGAACCAGGCCTATCCTGTCTGAAACTGATATCCTTGTGTCTTGTTTTAGTCATGGCCAATGGAAGTAAACATATATATATATACAGGTTTAGCTGGTCCCTATGACATCTCAAACCAAAAAGTGTGTATTCTGAAGAAAGTCTCTCATTATTTTCAGTCACCCGAGTGCTCTTCAAAGACCACCTACTTATCGTACTATCTCAGGAAGTGTTTCTCTCCTAATAGCTCAAGGAATGCATTTATCAGGAGAGCCCTCAGCCCCGCAAGAGAAACCTCCAAAACCACCTCCTCCTCTCCACCCTATTTGTGTGTTTATCCTCCCACCTCCGCTGACCTGCACGGAAACAGCTTACAATTTCTGGTTTTCAGTAAACCCAAAGCCACAAATTGGAGAGAGAGAGAGGAAAAAAACCAAACATGATATTGTATACAAGTAACCAGCAGAGTGCCGTTCAAGTGAACTGTGCTGGTATGGAAGAACGGCATTGACATCCACAAAGGCATGACAAACCCATAACAAAAGGTGTTTGGCTGTGCAGTATGTGAA
Organism: Nannoperca obscura; assembly: GCA_036024295.1. Classification (NCBI taxonomy): domain Eukaryota; kingdom Metazoa; phylum Chordata; class Actinopteri; order Centrarchiformes; family Percichthyidae; genus Nannoperca; species Nannoperca obscura. Next base: position 5,397 of record JAVQJL010017835.1, on the reverse strand, counting down.
TTAGACCCAATAATTAGTCAAGTGCTGGTACCCTGGGCTTGATGGTTCAGTGGTTCTCTGAAGATAGAAAATATGAAGCTACTTAAATGAAAGCCTCTGACCACGATGGATGTTTTCTTTTTCTGATGCACACAGGCTGATTCTAATCAGATTCCTTGCAAGCATTGCTCTATTTTACCGGAAAATGTGTTGCTGATGCATGTATGTGATTTAATACAGAAGACAAAAGAAACGTTTATAACTTTGGGGGCATCATCTGGATCATTCCAATTTATTTCTGGAGTTACATCGCACGCGGTAACCTGCACACATAATCGATTTTGTGAATCTGTCACAACATCTGCCACGAAAAACTACACAAAACCTTGTTGTCTTAAACCAACAGATACAACAATACGCCCGTATACTGCAGACTGTCACAGATAAACCAACACAGATTTGTAGACAATAACTCCACCAAATCAATAGGAAAAAGTAGAAAAATCATGCAAGGTAGAGATTCATTAGAAAGTCAATATGGAACAACAACATTTTTAATCCTTTGTTGAAATGGGGAAAGAAAAATCATCATAATACGATCAGAGAACACCTGTATTAGTGTCAGCAAGATATTTTCTGATATTTGAGTTGTACATTAATCCTGCTAATGTTGTTTCTGTGTGTAAGGCTGCAGATTTTGGAAAATTCCTGCAAACGTACATGATGACTTGGCCAGATAAAGTTTATCAGTTGAAGTAAGATCAGTGCGGGACCACCGGGAGAGGTTGCTGCGACGTGTCGAGACAGGGAGCCCACATTTGGAAACGGAAGCAGAACATCTGCAAGTAACAGGGCACACAATGATGCAGGAACTCAGCATCGCCAGTAGATACCTTACAATAGTGACTTAACCTGAGGCGTGTTGATTAAAGTGTTGTATTATGCTGTTTAAAAATCCAAATTATGAGTTACAACAGATAAGGGATCTACTGTATTGGAAATAGGTGGAAGAAGTATTTAGATAATCTCACTGTAAAAATTTTCCAGTACAAGTAGAAGTACAAAGGTACTGGCAATAAAATGTAATTAAAGTATCAAAAGTAAAAGTACTCAATCCCTGTACCCAATCACTGTTTTATATTGTAAAACTGGATCATTATTGTTGATGAATTTACACGGGAACAGTGCTGTAGTTGATCTAGGTGCAACAATCTTAACTACTTTATATACATTTTGGTAGTTTAATCTATAGAATTACATAATTTTCTTTAAACTGATCAGAGGTTTTATATGTAAACTCTGAATTTGAAAAGTAACTATAACTGTGGGAAAAAAATGATTAAAAAGTAAAACATTTCCTGAAATATTGTATCGAAGTAGAATTATAAAGTTGCATAAAATGGAAATACTTAAGTAAAGTCCAAAGCTTTTTTCACACATAATAACTCCCAATATTGTTATAATTGTTACACCAACAGGAAAACAGATGAAGACACTAATGGGACTGTAAACTGCACAATATTCAACACTACAGCAAAACTGGTTTGTATTGAAAAGAAAACATAGAAGCAAATGATGCATTGTTTACAGTTTTTTATTCGCTTAAATACATATTTACAAGAGGTTACAAGTTAGCAACAGTGAGGCATTAAAAGCTCATGTGTCTGCCGGTACGTGTGTGTGTGTATGCATGTGTGTATGTGCAATCAATGGGCCTGCAGTTCATCAAGCTGCTCGATCAGAGCGTCTTTTTCCAGCTCTAACATGGAGATCTGAAGATTCTTGTCACTCACCTCCTAGAAAAATAATAATAAAAAAATGACCATAAACACTCTATAAAATAATTATGTCAAAGGAGATTAATACAAAATATGAGTGCTTGAAGCCTTTTAAATAGAATATGTAACCTGAGAAAACCACATTCAACTATTTGTATACACGTTCTGTTCTCCTTACCTGTGTCAGTACTGTGTTCTGCCACCGGAGGTCGCTGTCTGCCACAGCGTCGGGCAGAGAAGGGTTGCTGCTGCTGGTGACATTGGGCTCACTCATCACAGAGCCCAGGGAGCCGTTCACCCTCTGGATACGAGACCTGAGGAGGAAAGACCGAGCCTGTAGAGATACAGACGGGTGGCTGGTTAGAGACACTGTACGTCTTTTATTTTGTGGTGTCCATGAGCAGATGACTGTTGGAGACTGCTGATTAAAAAAAAGTTGCCTCACCTACATCCATTTAGAAGTTTGTGATTTTCAAACCTGCTCTAAGGGACTCACAGGCGTGCGTGTGGATGTATAAATGGCGTAGCTAGCAAGCTGGACAATTAGTTAGTGTTCAATGTAATATATGTTGAACTGCGGTCAGTAAAGTCGATGATGCCCTGCCTTGTACCTCTGCTGCACCTTCCTGGCAGGAGCCGACCCCACGTTTGGTGTCGGCGTTGATCTGCCGGGCTCTGTTGTCCTCCAGCTGCTGGAGGTACCAGAGACGAGTTTTCTCCAGGACCTCCAGACCAGAGCACAGGGCGTCCTTCTCCTTCTCTAGATCCTTCAGGTGCTTAATCTGAGATGGGAAGGACACAGCTCCGATCAGGATCACACAAAGGACAAAAACATTGAATTATAAGTTGTGTCTTGTACCGACAAAATTAGGAAATGTTGGAAGGTCCTGGTGGCAAAGGGGTCTTAAAATGCTGACCAGGTAATCCCACCATGAGTCGAGTTCAGCTAGTGACCTGTGCTGCATGTAATTTCAGCTTTCTACCATCTAATAAAGCAGCAAAGTGCCCCCAAATCCTTAAAAAACAACCATACATGTTGAGTTTGATGATATAGTCAGTTTCATTGGGTGTCTGTGTTTACCAGGGCGCAGGCTAACAAGCTTGACCACCGATAACGTGGCCTGCAGCCTGATGTAAAGCAGCGTGATTGGCACAGCGCCGTCTGTTGTCTTCCAGAGGCCCCAAGGCTTTGTTTATATCAGCTGAGCCATTCTACAGAGCAGCAGGGGGCCTTTGGTTCTATTGTTTACACTCAGTTGGATTACATGCACTCTAAATGGGCTCCAACAGAGCTAACAGTGCTACAACTACCGGGGGAAGCATAATAAATGGTGGTGGTGATCAACTTTTGGTATCATGATGTGTAATTTCTGAAACAATTAACGAATGACATGGATTAGGAGGCTGTTAGAAACTCATGACACTATTGTATCAGTAGTGAATGATTCATTTTAGCCGCGTTTGGTTAATGACATTTTCAAGATATGCAAAATAAATTATATTTTATTTACTGTGTTTTGTGTATACCATGATAATTGAATCTAATCTAATCTAATCTATTACTGTTTTACCAGAAACTGCTTGACAACTGCTTTTATCACCACAAATTTACAGTTAGTGGAAAATAGGTTATATTGAGCCTTTAACAGGAAGCTGTGAGGGGCAGACCTGTCATGTGGGAATGTGTCACTGGGATGACTGCAGCCACGTTACCTCCAAGACAACACTCGGACATGGTGCAAGCACGAAAAAACTGACTGAGAACAGGACCGCTCCACAAGCATTTAAGTTAAATGTCCAGTTAAAAAGCAAACTTCCTTCCGTTGTCTCAAAAACACACAGCAGCTGCTGTCATTTGGCCAGTAAAGCTCAGTTTAGTCATAAATATTTTTCTAATGGGAATTAGGGAGTTTGGCCACCTGTGTGAGGTTTTCATTCCACAAATAAAATCTTACACATGGTAAATATGTTAAAAGGTTGATTCCAGTCATTTTAGACCTAACATTTTTAAATGTAATTACTTTAAGGCAACACAAATGAAAAAATGAAGAATATAGAATTTCCCTACAATAATTGGATTCTTGGCAGCATGGAGAAGGCTTTGAAACAGCATTTAGACCTTGAATAATTATTCAAAATCAAAGCTTTCTTTTTGGTGTCTGGTAAATTATCTTTTGAGGGAGGGGACTTGGAATAAGTATCTCCACATTTTATTATTTCCACAATCTATGCCTACAACTATGCAGTTCTACTGTCATTGAACTTTGATACTCCCTACATATATTAAAATAATAATAATAATAATTGTTATTTATAGAGCGCTTTTCAAATACTCATAAACACTTGTACTTGCTTGTACTTTAAGTGTAATGCCCAACACATGTATACATGTACATTTAATGCAAATGTAATAAATGGCCACTGTAATGCAATCCAATATAACTATTCTGCCATAATATCTACTTATATGATGCCTTTAATGTTCAGATTTTCTTTGTTTTTGTTTTGTTTACAGTGATATTGACGTGGTAATTATTGAGGGGATAGTCAGTGTTGTACTGGACTTTATTATATTCAGAGGTATTTCTAATATCCCCCTCATGTATGTTAATGAGAAGGACAAAAACATTTAACTATGATCTCAATAATTAACCTATAATTGAATGTAGTATACTTACATACTTAAATATAAAGAAACCTGTTTTTTGTTTCTCCTTTAGTATCTCGTCGAATTGAAATGCACCTTCTTTTACATTATGACTCAAAATAGACATTTCAATCATTCATTTCACATTCCAGAAAAGTAGAAAAGGTCACGTAAATGTACCTTGGCCAAATATATCAAACTGGTGACACTCACACAGACTCGAGAAACGATCAATGCATAACTTTGAGTAATAAGTCACACTTTGGACGTGACTGCTTTATCTTTTTAACAGAAAATGTACAGTTAGCTTTTAAAGTTACATGACAACAGGACTGTACGATACACTACAGCCATGCTGTGCTTAAAAGAGGGAAACAAAACACATGTGGGTACGCACGGTGGCTGATAAGAATCACTAAGTCAGGAGAAAAACACACTTATATTCACACAAAGACACAGTGAGATGTTTCTGATTAGGATCACTTTTTCAAAACACACTCATATCACCCTCCTCACCCATAGGTAGAATCGGAGGGCGTCCAGGCTGTAGAGGCTGGTCCTGAGGGGGATGATAACCACGGTGTAGGAGCCGGAGGGACGACAGGCCATGGAGAGGAGATCAGTCACTGACAGCTACTACTGCCCCATACGGCTGGCTGGACAACAAACAACAAACCACAGCTCGCCACCCGGCTGACAGACTAATACCACAGACAGAGAGAGAGAGAGAGAGAGAGAGAGAGAGAGAGAGAGAGAGAGAGAGAGAGAGAGAGAGAGAGAAAGAGAAAGAGAAGTCAGGAGTGGAAAAAAGCAGCACGATACACAGGCACAGGCAGCATGGTGCCCATGGGGCGAGGTAATGAAAAATTCCACGTGTCACTGCCATGACAGGTTAATCAACAAATAGTGACACAGAGAGAGAGAGAGAGAGAGAGAGAGAGAGAGAGAGAGAGAGAGAGAGAGAGAGATGGGGTGGAGAGAAGGAGACACAGA
>JAVQJL010017833.1:0-22170 GCA_036024295.1 Nannoperca obscura | reverse complement strand
ATATGTACTGTATATGTAGCACATAATGTGGCAGGTTTATGAAACTTCATTGCCTTGTCTATTGATAATAATAATAATGAATAAGCCCTTATGTTTATTTAAATAAACTCACTTTGTTTCCCTTCAAAGAGCCCTACAGTCCAGCGGTGTGGGTGATGATGTTCGTCATGTGCCTGACCGTGGTGGCTGTGACTGTCTTCATTTTTGAGTTCTTCAGCCCTGTGGGCTACAACCGCAGTCTCGAGACTGGCAAGAGTGAGTGATGGGTCTAAGCTGTCTGTCTATCCCAGCCTGATGGATGGGTCTGCGTGCAGTCTATCGCTGTTGCAGCACGGGACAAACATTGAACTCACCCCGGGAATGTGGTTAAAAAAAATTCTAAGTCAAAATGTTTTTTTTTGTATGATCATTTTTTTTCATTGTTTGATTGGTCAGTTGTCACATTCAAAATGTACCGCCCTGAATCCTTAACTGTGAGAGTGTTAAAGAGGAAATTATACCTACAGTTTGTTGAACTGCATCCAAGTATTCTCAATATTGAAGCATCCTTTTATTATTCAACAGCATAGTTTGTACCCCTGTGATATTCAGTATGCCTGATGCCTCGGTCCAACACCCAACCTGACTCGCCTCTTTTACTGCATGATTGCTGTGCTCTACATAATTTTACCTCTCTGTCATCCTTCCATATATCCCTCTCATTCACTCTCGCCTCTCTCCTTCCTTCCTCCTTTACTGCTGCCGTATAAAGGCATGAGTGTTTGAGCCCTTTGAATGGTGATTTGCACCATGTGGTTTAATTATTTGTAAGATCATGTAGCAGCTGAATTGAAAGCTGTCACCCTCGAAACGTAAAGTCACCGCCTTATGAGCTTTGGTGTCAAAAAGCCCGCTAGGTATTTTCATATATAGTAAACCCATTTTGCAGATCATTCAGGGAAGTTTAATTTGAACTGGCTGCTTCATCTGCAGTCAGACGCTGCTGAATACACTATGGTGCCGGGTACTTGCTGGATTGCTGCCTGGAAAAAAGTTCATATTACGACCACTCATTACGCTCAAAAATCCTTGTGCTTTTCTCTCTCTCTGTCTCTCTGTCTCTCTCTCCTTCTCTCTCTTTTTCCCTCATCATAATTTTGGCCAGAAGCTGGAGGTTCTACTTTCACTATAGGGAAGTCTGTATGGCTTTTGTGGGCCATTGTCTTCAACAACTCTGTGCCAGTGGAGAACCCCAGAGGAACCACCAGCAAGATCATGGTGCTGATCTGGGCCTTCTTTGCTGTTATCTTTCTGGCCTCCTACACTGCTAACCTGGCTGCCTTCATGATCCAGGAGGAATACATTGACACAGTGTCAGGCCTCTCGGACAAGAAGGTACCCCATTGCTTGAATACTAATTAAGCAGGGAAAGCAGAAGGAGAATTAAAGTCTTAGAGTGAGCCAAATCCCTTGCATTTGAATGTTAAATTGATTAAAGCACAGGAATTTAAAAATGAATAAAATCTCATTTAACATAACTCAATTACCACAGTTCTGGAATACTTAAGAGTTCTAAAAACTACTTAAAGTCCAGAGACTGCTCACTTTTCGAAGATTTGAATGTGCATGGTGTGTTGTAAGTTAGTCTGGAAAGTGGACAGAAATAGGTCAGACAGATTGGTGCACAGCCTGGTGTGTCTTACGCCCCTTCCGTCTCCCTCCCTCGCCTCCCTTTACTCCGCTAGTTTCAGCATCCCGAGGAGCAGTACCCACCTCTGAAGTTTGGTACAGTGCCCAACGGGAGCACAGAAAAAAACATCCGCTCCAACTACCCAGACATGCACCAGTACATGGGCAAATACAACCAGAGAGGAGTGGAGGACGCCATTATGAACCTCAAGACCGGGTTTGTTCATTCCCTCAGTTTTACACGTATCCTCCTACATCTTTGTCTTTCTCCACATCGTGCCTTTTATTTTCTAGCACCTGGTATTCAAGCCTGCTTTGCAAATGAAGGTTTATTAAATAAAAGAAATAAAAATTGTTCTAACTTCTACTCAGGCAAATTTAACTTTCTTTGCTTCTTTAAAGATTTGTACAGATTCATATATTTACAAAGAACAGAATCAAAGGAATTGCCCTGCCATGAATCACATCAGATCCTGTGTCTTAGATTGATTGGATTGTGCTTTTTAAAATAAATTTAAAGAGCACAAGGGTGGAGGTTGCTGTAAAAGGTGATAAAAAATACAGTCAAATAAATAATGATATAGGCTTGTCATGGTTGGACTGAACGATTTAAACGACAATTTAAACATGTCATTTAATGGCTACTAAAATGTCCCAATCTGCTGCAATTCCGATAAGGCGCAAGTAACTGTAGTACCACTAAATGATGAAACCACTGGCCCAAATACAATCAGATCTTGACATTGTTTGGCAATACAATCTCAAAAAGTCCATTCAGTAGCAGACTTGGAGTGATTGTGTCGCATAATCTTTCCAATAGAAGATAATGTTGTCACTGAGTTCTAGATGTTTAAATCACCATTACGCTTAGCACTCAAAGGATTTCTTGTCTACAGTAGGTTTTAAAAGTTCGGATTAAAAGTTTATTCTTTATCTTGGAAACAGCAGCTGACAGTACAATTTCAGCCTGAGGGCCATTCTACAAAACCTGTTTTTTCATCAACCCATCTAATGAATATTCACCTAATATGTATAGCTATTATATTATTTTATTTTTGGTGGTTATACCTGCTGTCACACTTTTATGTTCTCACTCTCACACTAGCAGTCCATCATACACGGTAGCATTCTTTTCAACTCCGACTAACATTTCACATCTTTTGTCACACTTCCTGCTTTCCTGCACAGATTCTCTCACCTTTACACTCTCTCTCTCTCTCTCTCTCTCTCTCTCTCTACCTTCACCGCTATCTCCACCCACCCACACAGTGCAAGCAGCGTTTCCCTCTTCAGTTTCTAGTAGAATCTCTATCACCCGTCATGTGTTGGATAATCCCAGTTTACTTTATTCTAAGCCTCTCACCCACCCCATTTGCCTTGACACCACAATTAACAGTTAACATGCAAAAAAAAGAGAGAAACTTGTGCTTTCTTCTGCTGTCTTCTTTCTTTACCTCAGTTCTTATCGTTCACTTACTGTCACTCCTCACCTGCCCTTTTATCTAATCATTTCTCTTTTCTCTTTCCTTTCCTGTGTGCTTTCTCGGTGTGTCTGTATTTAAACTTTATAATCCTCATCACTCTCTGGCTCTATCCCATGTCTTTTCCCCCTGAAGTGTGTAAATCTTTCCCCCCTCTTTCTCTCTCCTTGTCACTGTGCTCTTCGCACCGTATAAATCCTCCTCCTCCTCCTCCTCCTCCTCCCCTCCACCTCCTCCACCACCTTCCCGCTCCCTCTTACTCACACATCTTTCCCTGATCTCTCCCTTATTTTATTCTCCTTGTGTTTTCACTCTTTCCGCCAAACCTGCTTTACTATTCCACCCTTCCTCCCTTTTCTTGTTATGATTTAACTTTTCATGCCCTCTCTATCATTCTGTGCGCCTGTCTGCCGTATATTTTTGCACTCCTGACTCTCTTCCCAGGTACGTCGCAGAGATCCACCTTTATACCTCCTCCCCTGCCTCTCCATCCCTCTTCTCCCTCTCTCCCATTAAATGATGAATGAATTCTCCCTTGATCCCTTACAGGAAACTGGATGCTTTTATTTATGATGCTGCAGTATTGAACTATATGGCCAGGAAGGACGAAGGTTGTAAGGTAAGTACTAACCCACAAAGGCACTTTTGCTCACACACTACATTCAACATATATGTTGCCTCTTTCTCAGTTTTCTTTTTTATATCTGTGCACTCTCCTTTTTCCAAGGTGATGACCATAGGCTCGGGGAAGGTTTTTGCCACCACAGGCTACGGTATCGCCCTGCACAAAAACTCACGCTGGAAACGTCCTCTTGACCTGGCCCTGCTGCAGCTGGTGGGAGATGGTAAGAACCTTGGGGAGGGGAGGGTAGAGAGGAAAATAATTAGGACAATGGAGGGGCAGAGAGAAGATTATGAGTAAAATGACAGGATAGAGAAACAAGCAACAGAGTAACACGAGGGTGGGGGATAGATGGAGGACACAGGGGGTAGATGAATGAGTGGATGTTGAGTAGTGTTGGGGGGGATATAAGCTGTGAAGAGAGCAATGGCTGTAAGGTGTTTTGATTGTGACAGTGGGAATAATGGTGTGTAGGAGAGGGCTGATGGCGATGGTTAAGAGGTTTTTAGGTCCCTTTATTGGCTTCAAGAGAGGAGGGGAAACAAAAGAGGAGGTGGGAGCAAGAGGAATATCATTTGTTTGTTTCAAGCATTGCAGAAATAACTTGAATCTGTTGGTGAAAGCACACATATCCCTCCTCCATTTTCACTCTTCTCAATTTATCTGACTTTCACTCTCTTCCCCTTTTTCCTGCTCAGGCTGTAAAAAAAAGAAAAAAAAAAGGATTTACTTGTGTGAGTCAAAGGATCATCACAACTTGTGCGGTGACAGATTTACACTCATTAAAGATTAGCTGAGACTCACACAGAGAGTAAGAAAGTGTGAGGGGAAAAAAATAACCAAAGAGAAACACCTTAAAATACCCTGAACACTAGGTGTGGGAAAGGGTGCAGTGAGGCAAAAAGAAATATAGAAACAGATCAGATAATTGAATAATTGATAGCTGTGGGAGCATTATTAGTATGCTGTCTTGTGCACACACTTGTATCTAGGATTAATCCAAGGGAGGATGGTTCATGTTTGACAGAGAGAATCTGTTTTTAGCAATAGTTGTCAGTACATTAACGCTTGATTGTCATTTAACACAGTCCGCCACACGCATTTATTGTCTCAGTTGGATGCTGCTTGTTTGGGTTTTTTCTCGTGTTTTAAATCAGCTTTGCTTTATGGCGTGGTGGACAAAGCCCTTTAGCTGTTGCTGGCACGCAGACACTTTAGCTGCTTACACACTGATAATGCCAATTTGGTGCCAAGATCTATTAAATAAGACTGCCGTCTGGAGCGGAATAGTCGGACCTGGGAAAGGATGCGTGTGTGCATAAAAAACAGAGAGCCCAGACAGCCTTGACATGCTAGGTCTGTTGTTGTTTTTATTCTTGTCATATGCCCTTGTCCTTGCTTCTGTTCTGTGTAGCAAAGGTCCTTAACATCAGCTGTGTACCCAGGATGGATGTAGTTACTGGGTGGTGTTGAATGCTGAAGGTTGTAGTTGTAGGCAGGCATTATCGGAGTGGATTACTAAGGAAGAGGATTAGTTTGTTTGGATGTGGAGGGAAGGGGTGGTGGTGGTTGGGGCCCCCCCTCACATTCAGTGTGCCCTCAAAGGCTGCATCTCAACAATCGCCCTGCGGCTCAAGGACTTGGCATCACACCTTCAGCTGGGCTAAATCATGTCACAGTGTTACATCATTATTGTACACTGCCGTGTTGAGTCATACCATTTTACAACTGCATTAGAGGATAGAGGGGCACTAGAGAAGTCCGCCACTGCTTTGTCAAGCCTGTGAGGGTATTGTTCTCCTTGTTGCTGCCTCTGGTGATTCATACCACGGCTTTAAGAGATGGTCCATTGATCTCACTACAACTTGTTTCCTGATAAAAGCAAAACTGCTGAGTAGCAAGATTCCCCCTTTCCCTCATATCAGATCCACTTCTATTTTTTGCATAGTATCAGGATTTTGATTCCAAGAATATATTATTCAGTGAGTAGATATTAAAAAAATGTGAGAAGCTGGATTTGCAGCTTTGGGCTGGCAGGGTGTTTTTTCAGAAATCTTGCAATGAATGCCGAGAGGTTTGTCATGTTGTGATAAAAGCGCAGGATTGTACGGGTCATGGTTTACTGCTCAACATCTTTGGAGCTCAGCGTCTCTGGACATGTCTGGCATCATGCCACATCTGGCACACTGCAAAATGCGAACATGCACACAGGCACTTGCACATTTAAATATGCACACACACACACACACACACACACACACACACACAAATACAGTGTCTTTTATTAAATAACGTTGTTGTGGTGCATGCCAGCTGTGTGTTTGCTGTGTGCCAGCTCTACCTGACCTGACCTGCCAGGAACGACAGAGGTGGAGTGGGGATTTGACACACCTGTCAGATTTGGCAGGCCTGAGCTGGCTGCAACTGAGAGGTAGAGACAACTGCCATCACAAAGGTCTAAGGGAGGCTAGAAGCAGGCGCAGTGAGAACGAGTCAGATTGTAAAAGAGGCAGACGAAGAGGCAGAAGATGAATCACTGGAAGTCAAATGGCAGGAAAGCCAGGAGATGAGTCTTAGAGCTTAGAGAAAGGATTCGACTGGGGCTTGTGAAGTGGAGGACAGACATGAGACTACCTGTTTATCTGTACCTTCACTAAGACACTTGCTGTTTTCACATCAGGCTCCTATTTGGCCACACAGCTGCTACCGAAGGTCAATGACACCGATCCTCTTCAATGGGGCTGTACTCCAGAGTTAAAAACAGACCATTGTGTCTTGGAATGTATGTGTGTATGAGTGAACCTGGGACAGGGAGTTGCAGTAGCACTGTGTCCATCTGTTGCTGAAGCTGGAGGCCACGGCTGATTGGCTAATGATGTTCTACGGGAGACACATTAGCCAGATCACACAGATGACTGAGTCGGCTTCATCTAAGCTATGCAAGCACAGCTAATGATGGCACAAATGAATAAATGAATGCTTGAGTTTTCGCAGACCAGTGCCGTGCAGTGTTGCGAGTGGATGCGTGATTTGTCAGCTTTTAAACGCAGCTTTAGCCGTTTGGCTTGAAATACAACCTCCAGACCTGGGTATCGCAGTGCTGCTCATCCTGCTCTCATTACGAGTTCTGCTGGAGAATACACCTGTTTAATTCCATCATGAATCATACGCTGTATCTTCTGGCTGTCCATCACTATGCTTACGCCAGCAACCCCCGCAACCAATCACAGGTCGTAGCAGGGCAGCTCAGATTCATTAGGCCAGCAGGATCATTAATGAAAAGGCAGGGTAGTGGGTAACGCGCTCTTGCCTGGCTCCTGGTAGGTTAACAGACAGGAGTCATGAATCCCCTAGAGCTTACCACCTCGATGGAGATCCTGACCATCCCTCCAGCACAATTAAATGATTATGATCTTCTGCCTCTGTTTCTGTCCATTCCTATCGGTTCTCTCTCTCTTCACATTTTTCCCTCTTTTTCTCTCCTCTCATCCTCTTCAAGCTGAGGAGTGTTCCCGCTGTTTGTCATAATGACACAATCTCAGCCTCTCGTCTCCCATTTCTGCTTCCCTTGTTCCAGCTCCCTCTAATTCTCTCTCTCCCTGTGTCGGTCTCATTTCCCCTGACGCGTTCGTGGACAGAGAAAGAATGCCGTTCCCTCTCTCTGTCTTTGTAAAATATTCTTCCCAACTCTCTCATTACCTCTCTCCCTCTCTTCCATGCTTGTTCAACCTATCCAAGCATCTCACAGTGGCCCCTGGTCTCCCTTTCTCCTCCTCTCCTCATTTACTCTGGGTTACAATGTTGAGATTAGGTTGTCAGTGCCATTTTACTTCTCAGTCCTACTTCATTGTTTTGGACTCTCTCTCTCTTTCTCAGTCTCCTTCCTCTTTGTTACTTTGAACACAGTGCTGCTTTTGGTATCCTGACCTTTGACCTTGAGGAGTCACATTGGACAAACAGCAAGCAATACTGTAGACCTGTACTTTAGTGCTTAATAGCCTTTAGCCTTTCTGTTTCGCTGTGTATCCCATGTCACTATCTATTGTCCTTTGTCTGACTTTGTCTGTCTATCTTCTCATATCCAACATGATCACTTCTCTCATGTCTTAACCCCTTTATGTCTTGTCTTGTCCTGTATGACTTTAATTTCTTTTTTTATTGTGCAAATCATTCCTCCTCTTCTCCTCCCTCCATTTTCTCTCTTTTCTTTTCTCCTCTCTCTACTACATTTTAACCTCGTCCATTTCCCTTTTCCTGCTTCTCTTCCTCATCTCTCCCCCACCCCCACCTGTCTCCTTTCCAGATGAGATTGAGATGCTGGAGCGCCTCTGGCTGTCCGGTATCTGCCATAATGACAAAATTGAGGTGATGAGCAGTAAACTGGATATTGACAACATGGCTGGGGTCTTCTACATGCTGCTGGTGGCTATGGGCCTCAGTCTGCTGGTGTTTGCCTGGGAACACTTGATCTACTGGAAGCTGCGCCACTGCATGGCTACCAGTTCTGGCAAATTGGACTTTCTCCTGGCAATCAGCAGGGTAAGTGTTTTTGTCTACCTGTGAGTGTAGTGTTTTTCTGCACTAGCACACTAAATGTCTTACACTTTTGCAGACATTTGAAAAGTATTTCAGCGCCTCAAAATCTTATGTCTATGTTTTAACTTTCACCTTCTTAAAACCCTCCTTTTCTTCTTTTTGTAGCAACCACATTGCTAATTGACAATTTAGTGCACTAAAGCTACACTACACTAAAACAGGACAACATGATTGGAACCAAAGTGCCGTGCACGTAACCATATGCACACACATATCAGCAGGTGTGTTCCTGCCTGTGTGCGCCCTTATCTGAGTGTTAGTGTTAGAAAATGTGATGTCTGGGGTCAATTCAATTCCACTCACACCCGGGTCTATTCGGGAAATTAATTGAAATTCAATTCCACTCACATCCCTGGATATCCTGTTCCTTTGACAGTGACCTTGACAGAACCAGCCCGCACCATATGCATGTGATTATTGTAGCTTCACTGACAATAATTTATCCTTTTCCACCATGTGGTTGTAATTTATGCATTTTCTTGATGCAATTTCATTAACCAAACAATGCACAACTGTACTGCACTATAAATAGGAATTAATGCTTATCTGAAAAATAGCAAATCTTGCATTTCTTTAGATAATTGAAACTTATTTGGATTGCTATTTTAGGATTTCAATTTTCATTTACTCCCCTCTTTCTCTGTACATACAGTAATAAGAAAATGTTTTTAAATTGTGTAGCATAATATCATATACTGTTGCATATAATGTCTGCTGCATCTGCACACATATATATTTAAAATGTGTTTTGTATATATTTCTGCATCTTTATTTCCAAAATGTAAATTTAAATTTAATTAATGTAATGTTTCATTTCAGGAAATAGTATTTATTTTATTTAATTCATGTAACTCTTCAAATAACCTCTGACTCTGTGTTTCTGATTTGTGCTCTATCTTTTTTTCAGGGCATGTATAGCTGCTGTAGCTTTGAGGATGAAACAATGCCAGGTGGAGCTAAAACTTTGCCCACTCATCACCACACTGCAATGGTTACAGTCCCGTCCCAGCCACACGTTGTCTCAACATCTATGACCAACCCAGCCATTGTCATGGCGCAACAGCAGCAACCACCGCAACAGCAGCAACCGCAGCCCGTTTACAAAACACCTCTACCGGGCTCTCCTCCCACCGTGGTGCATTCTGGGACAGCACTGGGTCCCTCCAACACCCCCATTGCCGGTGCACCCCTCCCTTGCTCCACCTTCCTGCCCCGGCCAGACCGCAGACTGGCTGTGGTGGATCGCTGGAGGCTGCCCAAATCTGCAACAGCCACCAACCCAATGGCTGTAAGGGGGGCCATCACTGACATGGGACCCTTTGCTCAAAAAGTCCCACCAAACTGGGCTTCAGCTGCTGGAGGGGGTGGGGGACTTGATGGTTATAAGAGATACTATGGTCCCATTGACCCTGAGGGACTGGGGCCCTGCATGGAGCAGCAGGCAGGGTCCCAGACCCCCAAGACTATGCCCAGGGGCCACCCCCAACCCCCTCCAGCTAGTGTGGCCTTCTACTCAGAGAAGGGCATGGACCATGGGGTGGGGAAGAGGGTTGTGGGAGGTGGCAGCGGAGGTCAGGGGAAAGGGGCTGTTAAACCTCTGGGCACTCCCAGACTGCCTCCTAAGAGTCAGGCCCCTCTGCCTCCTACACCCCCGCTGCCACACCCCTCTCCCCCTCTCCCCTCATCCTTCTGGAGGAAGCGTAGGCCCAAGAAGCCCAAAGAGCCTGGAGGGCCACTATATGAGAACATTCTGCCCCTGGGGCGGAGGGGAGGAGCACGAGATGGAGTGAGGGAGGGAGGAGGGAGGAGGGCACGCCCCCTCTCTCCCCCGCTCTCACTTCCTGTGCCAGTTCCCCTCAGCCCCTCTTACACCCCTCCTTCTCCTTCTGCATCCTTGCACTATACGTCCTCATCCTCTTCGTCGACCACCTCATCCACATCCACGTCTTCATCTGCCTCATCTTCTCGCTCCACCTCTCCCACCTACTCTTACAGCTCCTCCAGGAGCACACGAGACAGGACTGGAGGAATAGATGGAGAGGATGATGATGATGAGGAGGAGCTGACAGAAGAGTCAAGCCTCCTCCTTGGCAGGGGGAGGGAGAGGGAACGCTCAATCATCCGGCCTCGTTCCTTTAGCCACGGGCGCCTGCCACCACCCATACCCCCCAGGAAACCACGCACATCCTGGGGTGACAGAGAAAGGGAACGAGAGAGGGAGAGAGGGGGAAGCCAACTGTCTCAGCTCCAAGAGTGGTGGGCAAGCTGGAGTGAGAGAGAGAGGGGTGGAGCGGGTGGAGATGCTGAGAGGCAAAAAAGGGAAAAGAAGAGGAGAAAAGAGAAGGAGAAAGAGAAGAAGAAAAAGAAAAAGAACAAAAAGAGGAAAAAGAGGGAAGAAAGGGAAAGAGAGCGAGAGAGAGAAAGGAAGCGACGAAAGGTGAAAAAGAAGAAGAAGAAGGCACTAAAGACAAAGAAAAGGAAGAAATCAACTGGGGGAAGACGCTCTGAGCCAGAGGAGGGAGATGTAGAGCCAGAGAGGGAAGGAGAGGCAGAAGGAGAGAGGGAAGGGGGAATACAAGATTACTCTTCCTTTTCTGCCCAGTATCGGAGCACATTTGGGGAGAAGGGGCGGGATTCATGGGAAGGAGAGAGGGAGAGAGGTAGGAGAGAAGGAGGAGACGAGAGCAATGACAGGGAACAGGAGGACAGCAGTAGAAGCAGGGAGAGGCGTCCCAAATCCTCACGCCCTCATTCCAGACATCATACCCCCAGTAAGCGCTACCCTAATCTCAACAAACTCCCTGCATCAGTCAAATTTTGGGTGAATGGAAGAGGAGGTGATTCTAATACTCCTCCATCATCCCTCCACCCACTCCTTTCATCCTCAAAGCGGAGAAGAAGTAGTGGGATGGAAAGAGAAGACAGTGGTAGACTGGGAGAACGGCGTCCTTTGCTATTGCGTTACGAAAAAGAGAAAGCACAGACAAGAGAAGGGTTGTCCTTCCATGAGTGGGACTCTGAGGAAGATGATGATGGTGATGATGATGAGGAAGACGACGAGAGGGAGAGAGGGAGGGAGCGGGGGGAGGAGAGGGGAAGGAGAGCAGGTAGGGGGGCAGTGTCTGAGTCAGAGAGGGACAGGGCCAGGGCTGAGGATAGTTATTCAGATGAGGGATCATCAGGGGAGTTTGGACGTTTTGAAAGGTACTGGGAAGGAGGTGCAGGGGGGGGCAGCACTGGAATAGGGGGCATTGGCGGAGGAGGCTGGTTCTTTGGTACCTACCCCTCCAGGGAGAAAGGGGGCAGTATCAACAGTCGGGATGATTCCTTACTAGGAACTCGGGCAGAGGGATGGATTGGCACTGATTTCTGGGGCTCAGGTCCAGGAGTAGGTTGGGGATCAGGGGGAGGGAGTGGAGGGCTCAGCTCACAGTGGCCGCCACCCCCCGCAGCTTTCCCTCCTCCTAGAAGATACTGGTCTATGGACAAGATCCCTCTGAAGGGAGAGAAAAAGTGGAAGAGTGGAGGAGGGAAGAGCAAGGGGCGAGCTAGGGACAGAGGGGAAGAAGCTGGACGGGCCACCATGTGTTCCTGTAGCCTTTACCCCCAACCCCACCCTTACCCGCATCCACACAGCCGCTCACACACGTCTCACTCCAAGAGAGGAGCCACGGCACTTTCCCATAGCCAGGAAGAGCTTCTCCCCCACTGCCACAGCTTCAGCGGGGGTTCTCGGCCCAAGCCTCTGCCCCCCAAACCAGATCCCAGTCAGGCCAAATCAGGCAGCCAATCTAACCTCAGCCTTAGCACACAACCCACAGACCATCCACCACAACCCTCACCGTCGCCACCCCAGCAGCCGTCCATGTCTCCCACCTCCCTCCCGATGCCCATCCCCCCTCCGCCCTCCTCTTCCTCTGTCTCACCACCAGCAGGGGTAGGGATGGCAGGCCAGGGCCAGGCTCAGGCTTCGGCCAGTGCCAAACTCCAGTATCAGAGACTGCGCTCGGTGCCACAGCCACGGAGGTTCTACTCCCCCCACCTGCCACTCAAAGCCAAGAGCCTGTGCTCACGCAGAGGGTCTGCCCACTTCTCCAGCCTGGAGAGCGAGGTATGACAGGGGGAGAAGAGAGAGGGAGACGTGGGAGCGAGCACCACTGCTATTGAGAACCGTGGTGCCATGGCAGCTGGAGCCAGGGATGACACCAGAGATATGGCTGCCGTGGTGACCATAGGTAATCAATTAGCGACCATCACTGGGGGAACTAATATGGACAGTAGTTCTACTGCTAACTCTACTCTGTGTGAGAGCAACACTACCGCCACCCACTCCATTGTACGCGTTCTAGTGAGGGCGACAGTGAGACGCCACACCAGGGTGAGCTACATCCGTTTGGATGGTTCCCATGACGACGAGAGTGAAGGCGAGACTGCATCACCGGGGACTGCAGCTCCTGAACTTCTTCTCCGCTCAGAAATGAGCTTTGTGATGTCATCTTCGGTTCTCCTCCCCTCCCCGAGTCACGACTATGGATAAGAGTAGTCTCCAACCTGTGAGTAATGATGTCATATTTGTACACACAGACACACACATGCACGAGCACACACACACACAGATATATGCTCGAAACGTCTCCCTCCCTCTGGCTTTGAGAACGCACCTTGGTGGGATGTGGAGAGACCCACCCTCTCCCAAAAGAGACCAGCGTTTGGTCGATAGACTCTGGCTCCCTTTCCTCATTGGCTGTTGGCTTTTGAACTGGATCGGTGGACTGCTTCTTGGTGTTGGAGAGACTGCTCCCTCTTCTTCCTTTTTGTAAATCAGTTGATATGAAAAGCAATGCAGTCAGCTCTCTCATGCACTCTGTCTGACTGATCACCTTTCACTGGGCAGTGAGGACAGCGCTATGTATTTGCCCACAATGACCTCATGACACCATCAGACCCATCTAGCTCTACCCCAGGACCATCCACGTGATGTCATGTTTTACTAGAAACCCTTTTAACCAATCAGATTGAACAGGAACCACTTCTCCTCCTCCCTGTTGGAGCTTGTCATGCCACCTCTGGTCCTACCAGAGCTCAAACACAGTTGAGTATAAAAGTATTTGAACCACAAACTGAACTTTAAAAGAGAAATAACAATAAGAACAAAAAAGACATGTAGCAGATTTTCTTTTATGTCTGTCTTTTCTTTTCTTTCTTACTTTTCTGCCCATACCCTCTTTTTTATTCTATCTATATATTTCTCTCACTGTGTTAGTGTTTTAATAAAGAGGAGGCTGGATGTGGCTAGTGTTGGAAGTGGGAATGATTCAATAGCAGTGCCAAATTTTCACTCAAGAGCTTTTAAGCAAGATTGGTTTTCAAGTAATTTGTTTTCATAGATAAAGGCCCATCTTTCCTTTGCACATGTGAACAACGAATAATTCACCATCATGTAAGTGGTTCAAGGGGATGATTTGTGCAATATCTGTAATTGGCACTAGATGGCTGTATAATATTCAAATAAGCGGTGGAGACAATTGTGCAAGAGGCGCCTGGTGAGTTTAATAATTGTAGCTACATGATGAAGAGCGAGGGGCGTGCAGCTATGAACTTTATTATTTTTATGAAGGTGGCAGTCAGAATTTATTTTAAGGAAGTTAGGAGAATTGAAACCAAGTGCAGTTCTTAGGCTTTCTTGGGTTATTATTGTATTTCACTACAATACTGAATCTGGCAGAGTGTGTAGATGATGGATTATATGAAGCACAATTCTTCATTGTATTTTTCAGACATGCGTGCCACAGTTATAACTGCAAAATCTACAGGTAACATATTTTGCTGATATGTAGAAAATTCACTATTCACTTGATGTTAACTTCTGTTGCTATTATGAACAATACAATTCACTGTTACCAAGGTTCAAATAGCAAAGTACCACAGATACATGTGCTGAGGAAATTATCTTGTACTTTGACTATTTCGTTTTGGCAAATAAGAACGATATACTGTGAATGTTCCAATTTGAGGTGCATATACAATAGCTGAGACTTAACTTAATGCAGTGAGTAATAACTCATGTTATCCAGATTTCCAGATGACTGTTTGACTTTGAGCAATATTCCCACCTTCAATGTGACAAGGACACAATGGCACATCTGTTTGCATCTGAGGCATTGTAATTGTTTTTCCTCTTTAAAATGAGATCATTTGTTTCAGCCAGAGTCAGATGTTCCGCATCTTAAATGATTTTCTTATTGGTAGAATAGGATTCATCTAATTTGGTCAGATGTGATTGTAATAAATGAGTTCACGTCCACAGCACCTGGCTCTGGCTGACCAATATGAATACCAAATGCTATGTGTTCAAGAGAGTGTAGTGAACTGTAGCATTTTACCGTCTGTGAGCTGTGCCAAAAGCCATCTACTGTGTAAACTGTGCCAATTTTGCCAACATTGCAATGCATACACTCTCCATTTTCACAAGGTCAACATATCCACCTCATTTCTCACACTAAGACCAGCCACAGCCCAGCTCTTCTTCTATTGTAGTTGAATGTAGCTTTGACATGATGTAGCAAAAGAACACCTACTTTTAGACTTTGTACCTTTTTGGATGCTGTTGATAATGGCTAGAAGGGGGGGAGGGGGGGTTGACCTGCTATGTGAGGGGCTGTGCGTTCTGTTTGTGCATGTTGTCACAGATCGAAGGCTTAGTCGACCTTCTCAATTCCCCTTTTAACTCCTTTGCCTTTCAATGAGGGCAGACTATACCTTTTATCTGCACATGGATTGCTTTTTTTCTAGGTCTGCGCGGGGCAATTTTTAAAACAATCTGTCTTTGTTTTTAGAGAAATGCTTTTGTTGTTTCCCATACTGTGGAGCGCCCCAGAATCACTGCATGTTTAGCTGAATGAAATCTCAAAGATTTGTGATGGGAGGGTTGTGTAGTTCAATTGTAGCAAATGCTTAGGACCCAGGGCAGCCACCTTTCAGTGAGGTAGTAAGCTCGCTCTACTCTGCACCCCAACAGTGGAAACCACGGCAACAGTTTGACTGCTTCCTGTGTAGTAGAACACAGCCATTTTCAACCAATCAACAGGGCTTAAACCTGGTATGTCATTGAGCATTATTCATTTTTATTGAGGCGCTAATACTTAAGTCTGTGACTGCATGAACAGAAGTGACTCTTAAAGACCCTCTGGCTTATTTTGTTTTATTTATTTTATTTTATGCTGAGAAAAAAAGAATATATTAAAATATACTATGTTTTTGAGAATGTACCATGTTATACTGTGATTTAACTGAGATATTTTATTGTATTCAATTATCATTTGAATTCTATCATTTATCTATAAAGAAATATATATGTACAAATAAATATATACATATATATACATACAGGTATATATATATATTAGTTAAGTTTGGTATATTTGGAGGAAGTGTTAGATGAAATAGTTTTAAATGTTTTAGCTTTGTAGCGATTCTAGACACTGAAATCATTTTTCGAATTTCGATTCCTCCTATATGACTGTGAAGACATTAGTGCCTGTGACAAAAAAGACAAGTAAAAGTCTAAACTCTCTATTCATCTGTATCTACTATAGCTATCAGTCTGTCACTCCTCTCGTACTACCTAACATTACTTTTTGACACTCGCTGCTTTTACACATCAGTATGTTTCTCTCACACAGTCTGCTGTCTCTTTTGCTTTCTTCTCCTGCTCTACTCTGCAGTTCTTTCTCCTGGTTTTCATTAACAAGCTATGAACATTCTCCACCTTTCCTCTTTTAAACTTTTATCATATAGTTATCACATCTCTTTGTTAATTAACCCATCCATTGACCTTTGCTTTTTTCCTTTGATCACTTCCTTTTTAAATCAGCTCATTCCTCTGTCTGTCTCTCACTTAGCAAAAAACAGAGACCAGTAGATACTGTGTTCTTGCTCCTTTTGACTGATTGTTGATGATGATGATCAATTAATTGATTAATGAAATAATTAATGAACAATGTTACTATTACTGATGTGACTGAAGTGTGTATCTGACGACCATGCCACTGTAGCAAGTCTGGGCTGTACCACACCACCAGCGAACAAACGAGGCCACAGTTGCTATGGTGTTGCCATGGCATTTTCATGGCGTTGCCATGGTGTCCTCTGCACCGCCACCACCTGGTGCCTGCTGGGTAATATAGTATAATGTCCTTCACTTTCTCCAAAGCACTGGTCAAAAATCTGCTATGCTTCCCTCTGCTCAGTCCTGACCTTAATCAGTGGGAGGTGAAATATTTAGAAACTCACTTTGGAAGAGTGCTGAGGGGCAACATGGTTGTGACGTGTCTGCTGGCTATGCTGACCTAGACTGGACTGGTTTGGCTGGAAGTGGCTATGATAAAGTGTTGATATTGTGTTGATCACCTAATCTTTTCGTTTATGGAGTCCTGCATGTTATCCCAAAAGCTTCATATCACTGACGGCCTCAAACCAGTCAGGACGGAAAGTGTGTTTCTGTGTCTGTGCTTGTGTGTTTCTGTGTGTTTTATGTTGAGAGGGTTCATGCCACGTATATGTATTGCATGTGCACTTATCGTGTGTAAAGACCCATTGCAGCATGATCTGTAGTGCTCTCCTCGGCTCTCCTCTATTTTTCCTCTCCCGCTGTTTTTGAAAAACACATACACTTTGCTGTGCATGCATATTTAACACACAATGCGCACATCAGTCAGCCAATGATCCTCATCTTCCTCTAGCCCTCACTAAGCTGCAATCTAAAGCATCGCCTCAAGTAGTCTGATCATCCCACACAGACACATGTGTGGCCTCACGAACACTCACACACATGCACACCGCGCACACACACTCTATACACACACACGCTACTCTAATTTCTTGAATCTTTTTGAGTCTTTTGTGTAAAATTTGGTTCAGAGATTTGGTTAAGTACATTCACTCCGACTGCCCTGCTTGTTCTGAGCTCTGCCTATTGGGTTTGATGTATAGTCCTGCACTCTGCTTTGCACTATCCTGCCTGTTCTGATCCATCAGTTCCTGTTTAGAGTAGTCAGGTTCGATTTGTTTTACTTTGGTGATTTGCTCCTTTTTTGATTTACCTTGTTGTCCTAATCTGCTGTGATTTGTCAGATTTACTGTCTGGGCCAAATTGAATGCATTGAACAGTCCAGTCCAGCCCAGCGCAGTGTGCTCCAGGCTTGTCTAGTGCCTGAGTTTGTAAGAGATCCTGGTGCAGCCCCAAGCTCATCCCCCCTCTCTCTCTCCTGGCCCGTTACCTGGGAAGCAATACGTGTGGTGCTCCAGAATTCAAACAGGGTCTTCATTGGCTGCATCTGCCATGAATTATATCAAGGAAATACAGGAGTGCCACATGTTGTACTCACCAGGTCTATGGTCTGCATGATGCACCATGAAAAGCGTATCCTACCACAGTGACAGGGCACATATACCCACAGAAACCAGTGTGTGTGTGTGTGTGTGTGTGTGTGTGTGTGTGTGTTTTCAGCATTGTACAAGGCCCAGTTCTGCTTTAGTAACCTCGCCAACACTATAGGCCTACTCACTGGTTGCTAAGGCGGGTTGCTAGTAGGGTGATGTTGCTCCTAGCCCAGACTGGTCTGGTCTATGCCCTAATTTAAATGTGTTAGTTTATTTGACATTGTCTGTCTGGGGTGGGGCTGGAGGGTCAGTGCTGCACTTACTTCCTGAGAATTGCTTCATAAAATATGATTCTCTTTAATTAATGCCAGTGTTGCTGTGTTTCCTTCCAATTCTTTTGTCATGATTGCGATTATAAATAAGGGGCTTTGAAATTGTGTTTGTGTGTATGTGTGTGTGTGTGTGTGAGTGTGTATTTTTTCTCTTGTGACAGTATTTTCCATACAAGCTATTACCCAGTCAGAACTCCTTCAAAGTAAATTTATGGAGAGCTCAAAGAGTAGTTTCTTTGGCATTCTGACAGGCAGTCCTCTGCCAAAGTGTGTGTGTGTGTGTGTGTGTGTGTGTGTGTGTGTGTGTGTGTGTGTGTGTGTGCGTGCGTATTTGTGTGTGCGCACGCACATGCTAGCTTGCATATATTTCTCAGAGGTTTCTTGGTTCTTGTCAGACTTTTGCTTTGATCTGGCCAGAGCTGACCTAACATAATCCACATCTTTCACCCTCAAAGAGAGCAACACACCTAACACTCTGCCTCAACTCTC
Organism: Nannoperca obscura; assembly: GCA_036024295.1. Classification (NCBI taxonomy): domain Eukaryota; kingdom Metazoa; phylum Chordata; class Actinopteri; order Centrarchiformes; family Percichthyidae; genus Nannoperca; species Nannoperca obscura. Next base: position 3,601 of record JAVQJL010017833.1, on the reverse strand, counting down.
AACTTCAGCCAACAGCGGCCAAGTCAGAGCCACCTGACCAGCTCTATTTTCTACTACAACAAACAGATGTGTTTTCGCTGATCAGAACAGAATTTTAAACAGACCTGACCCTTTCTGGGAAGTCATCCATAGACCTGTGTTGAATGATATTTGCATTGATAGCCTTTAATTTTTTTTGTTTTGCTGTGTTTGTTTGGGTTTTTTTGTAACCTTCATAAACAGAATTCATTATATCGGGAACAGAGAGAGTCAAACAGGGTTGCAAACACAGAAAGATATATCAAACTGCATTTTTAATCGTTTTAACTATGTGGAAAAGCTCTTTATTTGACTCTCAGAGCTAGTTTTAAATTTATTCACAAATACACAATTGTTTCGTTACAATGCTGCTCAACTAAGCATGGCAAAACATCTAAACAGTACCTGACACATGATATTCTGCAAGTGTTGATGGGGATATTAAATATGTTTTGTTCTGCTCCCCGTGCGCCTGCGATCTGCTAATTAGCCATGCTTTGTCAGTGTGATGGGCTAATGGCTAATTGCATTGTGAGGCCTCTGTGTGTACATGCAGTAATGACTTAACGCTCTAATAAGATTGAGTTACAGGCAGTTGGATCACGGTGTCCCCAAACACTGATCTGAGGTCAGTGTTATGCTTTTCTCTCTAATGGCAATGATGGGAGAGTGGAGGGGATAAACTGATCCTTGATCTCCCATCTGGGACTTCTATCACTTGCATCGTCATTTATCTTAGAGTTAGATGCCAGTAGTGATGTAGTTAGTTTTTTTATGGATGTCATATACAGGAATACACTTTTTATTTGATTAAATTTACATTATATTTAGTGAATGCTGCCCAACTATGCTTTTATCTTGAAGTTTTAAAATATGTATGGTCTGGATTGGTCAGTTGATAAATATCTGCACCCAACACAGCTATCTATCTCTGTTAAACTCCTGCCTTCTCCCACCTGCTCCATTCTTTTCTCCTCCATCTCCATTCTCCCTCCCTGCTGCAGCAGCTCCCAGTCCTCAGTCACTTCTGCTCCAACTCCATGCGCACACACACACACACACACAGGCATTCACACACATACAGTACAGTGACACACACTCATGAACGGTGTGTGGGAATGGAAAGAGTGTGCTGCGTCCATGCAGCAGATTGATCCTGTACTGATCTGCCACCGGGTCCCTGGGGATTTGTAACGCATGTCCGCGGTGCAGGGCTTAACACTTTCTCTCACTCTCTTTCTGTCTTTGTCTCTTGCTCATTCTGTCTCTCGCGACACCAGCGCCGCCTCTTGCTATGCAGTGCAGTGGCCCTGGTGCTCCCGCACCTCTCACCCTCCATCTCTCTCAGTATTCTGCCAATAATAGGTTCCCTTCGTCTCTCTGTTTTGATTTTCTTTCAATTCTATTTCCTCTGACTGACTCTGTCATTTCATTTATTTTCTGCTCTACTCTATCTCTGGTTATCCTTTCCTTAAAATCACTCTGTCCTCCCTGTGGATTTCCCGTTCTACTGCATTATATTGATAATGTTTCTATTGTTTCTTTCACTACCTTTTTGCTGACACTTGTCTTTCTTATATACAATACATGTATGTTTATAGAAATATTTATATATTGATATCTACTGAATAACAATATCTATGTGTATCTACACCCTCTATACTCACACGTACAGGACATGTGGAAGGAGAGCGCTGTTTCTCTTTCATCATGTGTGCAGTGCCGCAGGGTTCTACAACTCATCGGCTTGATCTCTGAAGTTGAAAAAAACACCCAAGCGCCCTTTCATCTTGTGTTATTTTTTTCCCCAGCTACACAGCCAATCTCTCGCTTCCTCCATTTTCACAAGCCACCCTGAGCCACGACCAGGAACAAATGAGCTAACTGGCCCACAGCTTATACCACACTGTTTGTTTGTGTTTTTACGTGTGTGTGTATGTGAGAGAGAGAGATATGTGCACAAACGCGTCATTTTTGTTTGTTGGTTAGCATGTTTGTATGTTTATTTATCATTCCAAGCAGTAGCAGTTGTAACAATCTGTTGCTATGTGATTAGTTGTAATGGTAATGAACACAGAGTATATTTACACAATAATGCAAATACCATTTTAATGCAAATTTGTCCCCTTAATGTGCTTCACCAGGATCTCTGAAGATGTTTAATGCTCGTCCTGAAACTGCCCCAGAAAAGGAGAACTTTACAACATATATTGTTTTTTGTAGTTTTGAGAAGCTGGAGTCATGGAGAATGAATATGAAAATATTTGGCATTATTGCTTAAAAAATTAAGTAAATGATCTATTCATTTTCTGTGGATCAACCAGAAATCAGTATTTGTTGTGTTTACTTTATTAAGCTTTTGTTTCTCTATATTGTCAGAATGTATAGTGGAAAGAGTTAGCTTTGTCTGCTAACATCAACAGAAACACGGGTTTGCTGGATGCTGCGACCAATATGTTTGAAGGCAACATTACCACTACATCTAGGACACAATAATTATTCATACAACGTCCTTGTTTGCCTCTGTGTGTGTGTGTGTGTGTGTGTGTGTGTGTGTGTGTCAGTGCATGTGTATGTGCATGTGTAAAGCCACCTACCCAAAGGGAATTCATCCTAGAAAACTAGGATAAAGATTAAGATATCCTCAGACGTTACCTTGTTCTTCCCTCGCTTCATTATCCAATCGCCCCTCTTACCCTGAATCTCCTGCCCTCCTGCTTTCATCCTTCCCCTTGAGCACATTTTGTTCACAACCTTCTCTTCCTGCCTGCAGCAGTAAGAAAGGTTTTGCAGCCTACAGCTGAGGCTTTTGAGTTCTTGTTAGTGTTTTGCACATACTGTGAATAGTAATACGTTCCAGCTCACATGCCTGTTTAGCTCATGTTAGTAGATGATCTATTGACTTGGCCACAGTCCCAAACTCATTATACTTGAGGCTTCAAACTCAGCCTCAGTGGGCACGGGACCTGCCAAACACAAATCTTTTATTTATCTACATAAAAATAATCAATGGACAGATAACACCAAATTCTATTATTATTAAAATAGAAACATACATTATATCATAAAATATTGATATGGTACTTGTTAAAGCGGCTATAATCAATACTTTAATATAAATAATGGCTCACATGACTACTTGTATGTGAAAGGGGGAAGTCACTCATACTAATGAACCCACTAAGAATGATCGACTCTGAAGTTCCCCTCAGGTGTATGGAGGGTTTAAGTGTCTTTCCGCTCATTGTTTTGGGTTTAGGGCCCGCAACTTAATTGTTGTGATTGACTCTCACCGTTGTAATTGTGTAGTTTGTAGTTTTCAGTAAAAAAAAGCCGTACGCTACCTGCTCAGCACCAAACAACAGACAGACATGGCTAGCAACTAGCATTTAGCAGCTAAACAGCCAGATATTTCTGGTTTGGTAAACACCAAAACAGAGATAAAAGAAAAGTGAATAATCGACCTATTCATCAGATAGCCAGAAACACAACTTCAAATATATGTTCCTCCCTTACTGTTATCATGCTATATATATATATATATATATATATATATATATATATATCTCAGTAGAAAACTGTC
>JAVQJL010017831.1:0-20000 GCA_036024295.1 Nannoperca obscura | reverse complement strand
TGCGGGGAACTGCACAGTTGGGTGATAAGTCTGTGGGCTCATCCCTCTGAGGGCCAATTTTCACATTTCACATAATCAAATGATCTATTGTTTACATAAAAACATGATGAGTGCAGCTTTAAATTACATAACTTGCAAGCACCCAATGGACTGAAAAGAAGTCATGAAGTATCAAGTCAGCTGGGCACCGACTCTGTGTGTGTGTGTGTGTGTGTGTGTGAGGACTTTCTCTAACCTAGGGGTTTCTTCTCTGCCTATCACCGATGCTGCGCTGTCTGACAGCCTGTTATCTGGCCGGTCTGCAGAAGCCCCGGACTGGAATAACAGCCCTCTGAGGATGAGCGTCAGTGCTGGGCAGCGTCTTGACAGCCAACACACAGCGACCAGCAGCCACCATCCAAAACCAGCGGAGGGGAGAGTTCAACCGCACAACAGCCCGTCCGCTGGGAGTCTGTGAGGAGAACCGGGCCACTGAACTCTACTCTTGTCTCTCGCTTCCTCTGCATGTGTCTCGCTCATCATTTCATTTTCTCTCTCTGGATCCAGTCCGGGCCGGGCAACAAAGCTCAGACTGGAACGTGGTGTTGGCAACAAGCGGCGGACACTCCCAGATTCTCTGCTTTTTTATCTCTCAGCTCTGAACTGCTAACATGGCTCGTCTATATCAGAAAACTCTGTGGTTTGCATATTAATTTAGGCGAGTGCAATACGTTTAGCATGCTAATAAGCATGGGTGTTGGTGTGGCTGGAACACTGATATTTTATTGCAAGTGAACAGATCAAACAGGTCATTTGTTGCTGTGGACTTTTGCTCTACTCAGTGACCAAAGTGAATAATTTACACTTCATCATTCTTCAGCGGCCACTGCTCTCTGCCTTTGAGCTTTTGAGCAAAGCATTTGGCCCTCACATTGTTTCTGTGGAATTGTACTGGTCAGCTCCCAGTATGAATGAATCAAGCATGACTGAAACCACTGAAAATCTCACTGGACAAATATGTTCATAATGTCCAGCTTAAGGTACCAGTGACATCACTGTTACACTCGAGCTTTAAAGTGCCCAGATCTCAGTACAACAGTAAGGTCTGTGCATGAATGCAATATATTGCACATATCGTTTATTTGTTTCTCTTGTTGCCATGAAGACAAGTAGTAAACACATATTTAAGTTTTCATTGCACAACTGTTTTGTCAAGTAAGTGACTTTCTGTTTTTATCGTTTTATTGTTAGTGACTTTTCGCGACCACACCGAGTAGTTCATGGTATTATATCATAAGTAGGCTATATATTATACAGTATTGTCAGACTTTTGCTTTATTTACTTTATTTGAGAGAAGGGAGAGTGCAAAAAAATAAAAACACATGGCAGAATAAAAAGATGCCAGGATTTGTGTAGAGGCTACTTTTAAAATGTAGTCCCTGGTGAAGGTGTTAAAAAGGCTTTCTAAAATACATCTATGCAAAAACAAAACAGCCCGCAGTTTAAAGATTGGAAAAGAACACACAGTGTTCAACAGTAGAAGCAGAAGTGACATGTATACATATAGAACGGCACTGCAAACAGGCTGGACATGTAGGTAGCAGCAAAAGGAGAGTTCAGTGTGTATATGTTTTCATTGATTGTTTGCTGAAAGATCTCTTTAGTGTTTTAGTGTCTGACGTGATTTGGAATTATATTTCACATAAAAGGAGGCATTTGTGCAGATGTGAGCAGCAAAACTGTAACAAAGGTCTAGTGCTCTCCATTCACGAGGCAAAGGTCTCATTTATCATGCGTGCCAGTGGTCGCGTTATACATCCTGATATTCAAAAATGATTTTCTATAATATCTTCAAATCTTGTACCCTCAGACCTGAAACATGGCTTTCTTCCCTCTGGCTGGGGTTTAAGTTCAGGTTTAAGTATTTTTGCTTCCAACACAGCAGCACTGAACCTCTGTTTGAGGGATAATAGAATGTTTCTACTGTTTTCTCTTTAATTGCTTTGAGTGGATACCACAATGGTGTAGGAATGTTGTGAAACATGCTTTCTTGAATCTACCGGGGACTTGGCTTCTCCCTCAAATGACAACGGGTTTCTTCCTTTAGTGTGATTATTAATATTGGGCCATGTGCACAGGGTATTGGACCTGAAAAAGCTGTATGTGGTTCAGCTGCGAGTATCTATCAACCTAAAGCATCCCAACCCCCTCTCTAATATACCTGCTTCTCTTCAGGTGTGCATTCCCATTTACGGTTGAGTACGTCAGTAAGGGAAGCAAGGAAGCATGACAGTATTTCCATGGGTTGAGCTCATCAGTAGACTCTGCTGGAGCTCTACGGTGCCACATGCTGCACATGTGATACGATGCTCTAAGTTCATACACATCATCAACACCTGTACGAGCTGGTGAACAAACGTCAACACACCTCCGCTTCAACTGATAACAGGAAACAGAAGGAGAGAGGATGCTCATCAGATTTGATATTTAGATCATGATAAGAGTGATGTGACAATCATGAGCCAAACTAAGAGAAAAAAATCTAACTTGATAAACTGCTGAGCCAGATTCATGGACAAAGTTAATATGCTAACTATAATTTTGTCCGTTAATTGGAAAGGCTTGTCAGTTTGAAGTGGTGGGAACATTTCGATTGCAAAATGTCTAATGGTGGGCTTGAATATAAATATTATTTATTTATATAAATATATATTATACATTTAATAATATAAAAAAACTTGTTCTACTTAAGATGAAAGTTGAGTGGAATCTATATGACCAACATACATTTATTGGACAATGAGTGGATGAATGCAAATGACATTTCTGTCATTTGCATTCATCCACTCATTGTCCAATAAATGTTTAAAGCAAAAATGCCAAAACAAAGCACTGGTTCCAGCTTCTCAGTTGTGAATATTCTGGGATGCTAAACTGAGTACCTTCGGGTTTTGAACTGTTGGTCGAACAAATAGGCCTGAAGCAGTTTGAATAATACTTCTGACCACTTATAGAGCAAGCGAGGAATCAACTGATAGAGAAAATAATAAACATGAGTCGACAATGACATGAATCGTTAGTCACAGCAATAGTTAGAGCAAAGCACTCGCTTCATGACACTGTGTCTGGATGTACAGGCAGACTGTGGCAGAGCAGAATAGGAAATTGCATTTCTCTAGCAGTTACTCTTGACTTTGGGTATAAGGTTGTAATTATGAGATGATTGTTATCCAACACAACATGTTGTGATATCTCCCATTGTTTCCGGCTGGGTTTCTATTGTGTTTCTCCAGCTGCAGCTCATTTGTAGGCATTTATCGAGCCTTTACTTTGCAGGGAAGAGCCATTCTCCCACTGGATAATGGGGTGTACCTTGGCAAACTGAAGCAGCGTGCTTCCTAAAGAGTTCCCCTTGCCACCGCAGGCCTCAGTGAGAGTGATCTTACCGGAGGTCCCTGCAGCAGCGTGGGTGAGCAGGATGTTCCTCTGTGATGCTGATAAAGTCTCGCTGGAGTAAGAAGTCGAAGTCGCGTTGTTTGCCATGTTACCGAGTTCGTCTGTGGCGGGTGAATGATGAAATCCTGCCGTTACCGAGTCCGTGCTGTTGTTGCCGGGGGTCCCTGCCCCGAGGGGCCCCGGCAGACCCAGCAGGAGGACCGACAGAGACAAACGGAGGACGTGATTCAAAAACCACGTTTCCATGATTTCCAAAGACCCCAAAACGATCGCCGATAGTTTCCGTAAAGTCGAGTAGAGGCCGGGGAGTCTCCCGGGGACACCATGAGAGGACTACTGAACTGTGGGAAGACTGGAAGGAATCCTGGTGCAGGTCCGGAGGAGGTCCGCTGCTCGGACGGCGGGGAACGGAAGATAACTGAGGCAGCAGCACGTTATCACAGCGGAGGAGCCCGGGCTCCTCCTCCTCCTCCTGACACACACACACACACACACACACACACACACACGCACACACACGCACTCACACACACTCACACACACGCACTCACACACCCACACTCACACACACACACACACACACACACACTCACACACGCACTGTCCTGTTATTCAACCCAGCGGCTGCTTCTGCCGCCTGTCGCTGTTGTCGGGAGCCTGTTAAAAAGTTAAAAAGCGTAAATGTTCATTTTTCAGAGACTCATGTTTCAGACTAACAGTTTAGAGACAAATCCAACGGCACGACCCAACCCATCACTGACATAACAAAAAAAAGTCAACTTAGGAATCATGGAATTAAGCAATTCCAACGAGAATCTCACATTGTGAGCCCAAGTCATGAGAGGGAGATTGTTGCTGTTAAGTAGTACCACGACAAAGACACACAAGTCACAAAATCAACATACTAACTCTTTATTATCAGATTGAAATCCTATTAATACATTTAGCCATCACTTGAGTTTCTGAGACATTACTATGACATGGTTTTCTTTTGATCATTTACAACTTTGTTTTGCTGGTGGGAACTGGCTTAAAATATTTACAATGAAAAAGCACAAAAAAGCTGCTGAAACTCCTTAAAATGGGGTCTTGTAATTCTATAATATAGTTTAGGATACTGGCTATTGTGCAAATAGAATGGAGACATGACAAGTTACAGAAGATCCCGGTGCAATGCCTCATAAAATAAAATAAATGGTTAAGGGCAAGAACTTCCCTTCTGGTTACAGAGCAGTGAACTTTCAGTGTCTGCAGGAAAGTATTTAAATGTAAGTAGCAGGGAGGCATTAAACAATGAATCAGTAGAAGATATGCAAGTACATCTCCAACACATTCCCCCGCAAAGCATCCCAGATGTCTGTGAGTGAACGTGGTTGTTAAAAGTTCATCTTTCTAGCTACAGCCAAACTGTTGATTCTGTGTTCTCATTGGGATCAGTGAAAAATCAGGGAACACGAGGTGTGCCAAGTGAAGATTTATGGGTGACGTGACGGAAACACAGTCTACTGGGTGACAAAATAACTTGCATTGTAAGCAAACAAGAAAAACTGAATATACTCCAAACGACAAATGTGCACAGAAAAGCAAAGATCAGTGACGGCTGACATTTGATTCTGCTTTGTTTTTAGGCTTTCACGCAAAATAGTATTACAGATACACCGTGTAAATCCCGTTTCCTTTTGACTACTCGCACTGACTAGCAAGAGTAACAACACAGACACCTCATCCCTTCAGGACGGTGGTAACACAATATTCACACTTTTAGGGAGTGAGGTAGTGCAGAAACCCAAAATAAATAGCTGGGGAGAGTGCAATAAATGACTGGAATACAAATACCACGTTATCAGCTGTGGTGACTTGAGAACTCCAGCTGCTGTTCAGACCTCACTTGCATTTTCAACAGAAATCTGCGGTTGATTTTGTCTCTATCTTACATGACGCTAAACACAAGCGCCTCATGTCAACAGGTGCATATTGTGCAGGCCTGACCCAGAAGTTTTTTTTTATTAACACTACTGACATTTCAAGCCATCATCCAGACATTAAAGTTATGCATCTAGTTAATAATTAAGCAGACCAACAGCTCCACTGCTGAGACCCATCCGATCTCCAAACCATCTTCTCCGCACTGACTGAGTCATGTAGAGACCAGTTGACGATGAGGTACCAGTATCTTTACAGATTATCACGAGCCTGTTGGCAGGTTGCAGCTCTGACAGTAAAATGCTAAGGGGAAGTGGTTTTCACAGCTCTGCAGGGAGCTGCTAGAACAGCGACTCTTTACAACCACGTGAAACACTTAATTTACCCAAATAACATGACCAACTTCAGTGTGTGATCCATACAAACACATCTGACAGCACATTTTGGTTCTGACTGAACCCACTCTAAAACTTGTATGTTGTCCTGTGTCACATGACACCACCGGTCTGATTTTCAAATGTGAAAAATGTATCTTTGGCACTCGAGCATTTAAACAGATCTGACGGGTGTGCCGTAATTAAATGTTAATCTGTTTTTATTTTAAAACAACAAAACATCAACCCGATCGGTCTTTCTTGGAAGAAACTTGTGGGGCTGTTGATGCATCCTCAACTACAGCAAATGGCCATAATTCATAATTTATTTAAGACACATTCTTCCCACCTGTTGGATCTAAAAGCTTATTTTACCTATTGAACTTGGGTTTTATATTTAAAGAAGTGAAGCGACATGCACATTTTCACCCGAATCAGATGCTAGTAATGAATATGACAATGTTGTCACTTATTTGTAGTATAGTTTATAGTATTAAGTATTATTTATAGTCTGCAAGAACACCTGTAGGCTACATCTGAAATGTTACTAACACATAGGAAGAGCAAACTAATAACACAATGGGAACATGTTTCCAATGAACTGTAAACAAGCAGAAGTGAACTTACATATTTTAATTAAACCATTGTGTCACATTTACACAGGATATTTGAGCCACGAGCACCATGATGGCTGGACGTCTTGGAAGTGACCCAGCAGCACAGTAATCTGCCAACGAAAACGCTCAACAGTGGAGAGTATCAAATATTATAGGTTAAGACTAAATTAACTACATTTACTAGGATTTCAGTACATTTAAGGAAAAAAACTACCAGGTACCCCAAGTCCAGAGATCAAGATCTCTCTCTCTCCAAACTCAAGTCAATTTGCTTTATTAGCATGAATGTAACAACAGCATATTGCCAAAGCATCAGGTAAAAATGATTTTAAAAGAATCATAAGGATAATATTAAGGATAAAAAATAAAAAAAAAGCTAAAACTTAAATACACATATGCAAGACTGGAAGTGTGTGTGTGTGTGTGTGTGTTGGTTTGGATCTGACAGTAAAGAGAAACTCTGGCAGTCTGTATTCATGGTTCAGGGTCAGTTCCGTTTGTTTTGAGTTCTGGTTTGATCGGTCCAGTGATCCAGACAGGCATCTTTTGTAACTTTAATAATTTGGTTTACTCTGATCAGTTGCTGGAAAGCAGCGCTGGTCTGAGGTTGAACAGTGTTGGGTGTTATTTGTTGAGTAAGTCTCATGACCATCTGACAGAAGGGACTCTCTTTGGGGTTCACTTCTTGGGTTTATAGTGCTTGAAAACTCAGTGTGTCTTGGGGGGTCAGTTTAAGATGTAACCTTTAATTGTTCTTCTTTAAATGTTAATTATCAATGAGTAACGACCTAATTCTGCCCTGCATGCATTGGTTGAGGGTTTTTCTTTGGATGTTTAATGTGGACCTACAGAATTCTGCATGCAGGGCCTCTATGGGATGCTTGTCCCATCTAGTGTAGTCCTGATGACTCAGTGGACCCCAAACCTCACTACCATAGAGGGCGATTGGTTGGATTACACTGTCAAATATTTTTTTCCAAATTCTAATTGGCATCTCTATTTTGTAAAATGTTCTTTAAATTGCATAATATGCTCTCCAAGATTTTTGTTTTTAGTGCATTGACTGCCGAACCAAAGTGACCTGCTGCACTGATACTGAGCTCCAGGTATTCATAGTGTCGGGTGTGATGTAGATGGGCACTTCCTAATTTGAGCTAATATTTGCTTTCCTGAGATCTGGGCTTCTTTTGGAAGATCATTATTTTAGATTTGTTAAAGTTGCGTATATCAACCCACATCCACACACACACCCACCAACAACCAAAAGAAAATGATATGAGTCACTGTTACCCTCTGTTAAATACAAGGCAACACAAGAAGCAATGTGAGGCAGAAAATGTGGTTCCAGGCTGCCGGCTATGTAACAGAGGCCATGTTTAAGTCCGTCAGTGGAGGGGTGGTTGCACCATCGTGTCGGCCCTGATGAACGAGGATTGGTGATATCGGTGACGTGAGGCAAAGTCAGCATTTTCCTCTGTCAGCTGCTTAGTTTTCAGCCCGACCCCCGACACAGATGGTGTGACCACGATCTCATCCTGAGGAGACCCTTTCCCCCTGAAAGATATCACGGAGAAATGGATTTCAGGCGACAGTGTGACATGGGAAATGACCACATAACTGAAAAAATACATTCTCTTACATTGTATGACTTAGAAATACATGGGCCAATAGATTATGACAAGGGCGAGAAATTACTTTAGTTTCGGTCTATCCTTTATCAATGATCTGGACAGATAATTTAACTAAGAAATATATTTGATGACTAACATTTTAATGTCTTATTTATGTTACTTATTCATTCTTATAAAATGACTCCTGACTGGCAATTTTGTAGCAAACCAAGCACACAAACCTGCAAATGTGAATAAGTGTTGATTTGAGCCATGTGAAAAAGCTGAATCGAGCTGCAACACCTGCAAACAAATCAAAATCCAAAATGTTATATGAAGAAATTTTCTCAAAAGACTTCATTTCAAGTTTGAATTTACTGTGGAGACCCTTTGTAACAGAGAGGGAGACACATCCACCACCTGTGGGACAAGTGGCTAAACACTTGCAGAGCTTATTCTCAGAAATGTCAGGCAGCTAAGGCACGCTGTAACGTGGGGAGTTTAATGCACAGACGATGGGTGTCCCATCTAGCTATTCAAGAAATCCTAAGCCACAACAGCTGCCAGCCTGCCAGGCGAAAGTGAAACTTCCAGCAACGTGCCCAAGTACACCGAGCATGGACCGACCAAATCTAAAGGCATAAATGTAATCTTCAAATCAGGAGGTCTTGTGTTAGACAGGGATAATCTAAAGTATGCATCATACAAACTACAGGAATCGTTCTTCAGGTTATATGAAAGGCATTTCTTGCAGACTACTGCTACAGTTATAAAAACGGCTAAAATTACACACACACGCAAATTACCTTGTAAACATGCAACAAAAATAACACAGCAGGCATAAAGAAGACTTTTCCTTCTTCCAGCAGACAGTTGAGCCATTAAGCATATAACTTATGAAATTAAATTTCTATGAAGTTTATTTGGTAATGAACTAACAACTGAGCAGACAATCAAAACTAACTTCTTTTGAAACCAAGTAGTGAACTAAATAGTTATTAGTTATTTTTATAAAATCTACAAAATGGATGGAAATGGGCAATGCTCATATATATATATATATATATATATATATATATATATATATATATATATACACACACACACACACACACACACACACACACACCTTTTTTTTTACCAGAAGCAAAAAGAAAGAGGCGTATGTGCAGTATTGGCCCCAATCTATTAAGTGATCACTGAAGTTCAGATCAAATCAGTCATACTGGACTGGAATCACACGGAGCAGAGCATATATAGATAATACGGACGAGGCCACAGCAGCAGGCTGTAGGTGCTCAGCTCAGTGCCGGCTGTAGTACAGTGTCAAAAAGCTTCATATTTCGCATTTACAGAGCGCCTGCGCCCAAATGCATCTTATGTCCAAAGTTCGCTTTAGCATACCAAGCTGCAAAATGCTGCACATGTGCAGGTGGTAGATATGTGAAAGACACAGAGAACTCCCTCGGCCCCAGAATATGAGAGTACAGCATTTAATCAGCTTGGATTTGTTTGCGTGTGCTTTTTAAAATGCAGAACATTTCTGTCATGTTGCTGCGGACGTGGGGATGATGGTCAAGATGTGGGACTATCCTGTCCAAGTCAGGACAGTTTGGCACTAACAGGACCTCATCATGAAGTGAAGCTAAACATCTGGAAACATTAAGTGAACAGCTGGAAGTCACCTATGGGCAGTCCAGGACTTGTTTTCCCGATGTAGAAGAAGAGCAGCAAGGCAACGACTATGTTTGCTAAGGCATAAACCCACTGAATAACAAACATAATCAATATGGAGCTCAATGCCTGAAAGAAAACAAAATGACATGTTTACATTATTTGTTACATTCTGGAAATATTATCTGAAGTAATTAAATCTCAAATATATAATGTTCAGCATGACAAGTGTAACCTACCCCGATAAGAGAAACCCAAGGGTTGCAGAACTTTGTATAGAATGAATCCTGCATGGGTTTGATTTCAACGCTGTGCTCTGCTTTACCTCCAGCACCTGAAAGGTTTAATTAAGAGTCAGGTTACTAAAAACAGGTACAGCTACCATCGTGGTCTCTCCTCTTGTCTAGTCTCGTCAAGCCTGGTGTTTGATGCTTAGTGCTGATCACCTGCGCTGAGAGTGTGAGGGTCAGCAGATGAATCCTGCTCATCATGGTGTGTTTTTGAACAGCATTTCATTTGTAGTTCTTCTGCAACCCCGGTCTCCCCGCCTCCACACTTCACCTCACTGTCCTCATGTGTTGGAGCTGGACTCATGTCCTCTCCTTTCTCTTCTGAGAACATATTGCTGTTTTGGTCCAAGCCAAAGCTGTCCAGCAGCTTCTGCCTAGTAGTAACAAAAGCATTTCTGCTCTTGCATCTACTGCCCAGCTCTTGCACAGAGGAGGTCTTCTCAGCCTCAGCATCAACATTTGGCATGGGGGGAAAGATCTGGTCCATGTCCTTGGTGAACTCCAGCAGAGTGCCTTTACCCTGCAGGCTCTCGGCTGCACTCCCGTAGTTTGGCAGAGTGTCCTCGATCAGAGGCTTAGAGCTCTGCCTGGTTGACCTACGCTGGTTTCTCGCGGCCGGGACGAGGGTGTCCCTCTTCTCTTCAGTCTGCAGCTGGAAGATCTTGGCCACACTGAAGTAGGAGTAGTCGATGAAGCTGTAGGTGAGCATGAAGTTGATGGTGACGATGGGGGCCAGCACGTTGACCTGACCGATGAAAATGAAGGCCATGGTCAGCAGGCTGGTCAGACAGATAGCAGCCACCGGAGTCCTGTTTGGGCCTTTCTGTTAGAGAGGGAGAGAGAGACAATATGGAAAGTGATGGCTGCTCTACACGTGACAGTCTACTGTTGCGGTTAAAAAAAAAACTAAATTTGTCAGATAAAATCAAAGATTAAATGGATTGAGAAAACATTAAATTCTTAAAGTAAACATTTAAAAACCCATTGGATTATTTGGAAATGTTTTGTCACAAGGCTATTTTACTCATGAAAAGTTGATGTTTTAGAGATACGTGTGTTTCACAGGACAGTGATGCTAAGTCAACAGCAGAAACAGCCACCTACGGGGAGTGCTTAAATAAAACTGAACTTAAAATTTAATTTGGGTAATACAAAACAAAACCAGCAGAAAAGTTAGCACTTCATCTAGAGATCTTTTACTTCTGACATTTGGATTTACCAACAAGCAGTAATGAAGCAATTCCCCGTACGAGTACACAGAGCTCATGTTCTCGCACTGCAATTCTGCTAAATAAATCCTTCCACAAAATCTTCCCATGACTTCATCTGGCCTCTCTTTAGTCAGGAGCCCTGCTCATATGAGATTGAGATATGACTCAATGCTAACCTGACACAGGACATCTGCAAGGCCCATGAGAAAGGAAGCCCCACTTTTAGTATTGGTGCTATTTTCTAATTAAAAGTGTCTTCAACACAACACATTGAATTAAATATGTTACACACATATGTTCTACTTCACAACAAAGAGTAAAATGGTGGGTAATTTGACCCGAGAAAGGTTTAACTGCCAATCATTCCAGGGAGACAATTAATAGAAAGAACTGAATCCAGTTGTGTAGAAATGGTGGTTTGTTAACCAGCTTGCTTTCACTTCCCAGGTCCTATCACACAGTTTAAGGAGTTCTGCTGTGTGCCTGGCGGGCCTCCAGAGCACACAGCGGAGCAGGGCCCTGCCCGTCGCCCTTCCTGCGTTTGTTCTGAAGCTTTGATTTGGGCCAAGATGTCTAGGGCCTCATTCCAGCCCGCTGAGAGAGGTCAGACACTGCTGCCATCCAGAGAAGTCTGAGGAAAGCTGGGGGTGGACGGGGTCAGGACGTCAACATGAGTGTGTGTGTGTGTGTGTGTGTGCACTCGCATTTTAGTGGTTGTGTAGCAGCAGTGAGTCGTAACTCATTGCTGTAATGCAGTCAGTCTATTCATTTCATTTCAGTGGAGTGGAGTCTGCATTCTATAGTCAGGCAGTCCTGTCGCTGTTTCCTGCGAGTCCACCCACGGCACACCTCCCATACATCCAGGCTACACACACTGATGAGGTTACAATATGGCAATTACTGCAGGTAACCAGAGACAATATTACCATTACAAACTTTGCATGACTCCCGTTAATATGATTTAACTAATAGTTCAGTGATTAGGCCATTATTTAAGGATGTAGTTTAGTGAGTGAGGACTTTGACTGTGTTTTCTAAGTCTGATAAATTCCCGATGCCTTTTTTATGTCTGAATCCAGAGTGAAATTTAACTGAGTGATGTGGTTGTTTTTATTTGAGCTCAATTCATGGATGTCTGTTATTAATGAGCAGCTCATGTTAAAAGGATGGAAACAACTCCTCTGACAGTCAGTCAGTTTACTAATGTGTTAGTAATATTAATATAATACTAATGTGACTTGCGTGAAGTTAAAGGAGGCAAGTTGTGTAAATGAGAGAAAAGTACTGCTGCTTGAGAAGTCCAATATATGTTTGCATATGAAAACAGGAAATGATTAGAAGTTTGAAATCATAATTTCATTTAAATTAACTTTATAAAAACACAAATTATCATTTTAATTCAAAGGTCCCCAAACTAGATTCTTTGTCCTGAGCCAGGTTCACAATGGTTTCACACACAGTCCTGATCAATAGATGCAGTTTGCTGACGTGAGATCAGCAGCCGTTTATGATTTCATCCAAAGTACTTTAAAGACTTCCTGTCCACGTTGGATAAAAAGTTAAGCGTTAAAGTTTGATCTGATTGTTTTGTCAACTATTTCCAAGGTCAATAAATGAACTTTGATGACTAAATAACATTGCTGACAATGCAGACATCAATATTTTAGAAGCTTTACAGAGAGAAGCCGCTTCTTGATCCCATAAACCCCATGGATTGAAATGGGCCAGTCTCACCAGCTAGGCTAACTGAATGCAGAGACATGAAAAGGCAGTAGTGGAGCGCCTTGGTAGCTGAATGGTTACAGCGCATCCTGCATTTAAAATCCCCAAAATGATCTTGAATTGAATTATCTTTAACTATGATAAGTATAAAAAATTAGGACTAATCGTGAGTTGATGGCATTATGTTCATTTTTTTAGGACCAAAACTCCACACATTAAGAAGAAACTGAACCATCCCTTTAATAATTAGTCTTATGTTTGCAGGTTACTAAGTCTTCTGGCTTATCATATATGCAAACGCGCCACAAACACTGTCACTAAACATAGTAAAATGTCCAAATAATATGGTGTTTACCAGGTTCGATTTACTTTGATCATCTCTTTACATATAGCTGTGTATGTTAGTGATGTTACGAAAAGCTTATCGTGTTAATGTGACCATTTAAATAGTCATAGTACAGTACTGATTCAATTGGGTTAAGAGGAAATTATTACTCTGCATCTATGTGAACTAACTGGTGCCTAAGCACACGCCCTCACTAAAAAATCCCAATTACATCATGGAGACTCCAGCTAATATTTTTCAGTATAACGTTCAAACATCACTCCCTTTATGGCTCCATCCATCCACCCACCCCTCTTCCCAGGAAAGCCAGAGCCGGGATGACCCTCTCTTGAGCGATGCACTGGAGGATCCTGGGTGCTCCGTACAGGCCGCCCATGCAGGAAGCCAGGGAGGAGATGTAGAGGCCCAGCAGAAAGAGGAAGCCCACCGAGGAGACCTGAAGGAAGGGGGGAAACAAACAGAGGGTGGAAGAGGATGGGGTGGGGTTGAGAGCTTACAACAGCTACACCCAGTTCAGTTCCGCTGCAGCCAGCTCCTTATGAAAACAGTGAGAACTAACCACTGATGGACAAGTCAAGGATTTTGAAACGAGCCAATGAATGTTTAACGCAAAATCAAATGTTTTAACATAAGGACTTAAACAGGCACAGGATTGATCTGCTCTTCGCCACAGCTCAATACTTTACTCACACTTTTTATTGCACATCACAAAGCTGTGAACAGTCCGTTATTCATGACTTAAACTGTCATGTCCGGTCCTTCTAACATCAGCTGTCCATATGGAGACAAACCCAGGCCCAGAATTCAGAGTTCAAATGTCAAACCTCCATTCAACAGACACTTAATATACATAACATATGTATAACATTCAAGTGTTCAGTAGAAGAAATTAATTTAAGCTACTCACACACCTTATCGAGTATTTTTTTTCCAATTAGCAATTTTATGTTAACATTTACGTTTTATTTCAAATAAAGCCTTGTTTGCTGAAACATTTTGAAGGGCTGCTATCCCAGGTTACACAAGTTAATAAAATGATGTAAGCTCTCCATAATCAGTGCGACAGACTAGCCAATTTATGATTGAAAAGTAAATCAGTGATCCATCCAAACCCGTAGCCTTGGGCACTTTGACAGTGACAGACACCATCACTAATACATCCTTATATTAAATCTGATGAATGCTTCAATTTGTTTAAGCACTTTCTTTTAGTCATTCTACTTATTAATTACTTAACTCATTTAACTCATAACTCATACTTACTCATTTAATTGACCGTCTATTAACGATATACTTCATTTAACTAAAACTAAAACAAATATCTTTGCATACATGAATACTGGTGCTTTGGTGAGAAAAGTTCATAAAAAGAGGAGCAGAAAGTGATTTCCCTGACAAAAGGGCTCTGCACTAAAACAGCGGGTCCATCCCAACAGTCACACTTGCTGTATTTATAGTCAAGTGCTTCCTTGTGTGACGTATTTCTGGTAATCGCCACAGTGCCCATTAAGTCTGCAAGTGTGTGGTAAACAGTAAATGGCTGCATGTATAGCGCTTTTATCCAGAGTGCTTTATAATGCACGCGCACACACACACACACACAAACAATGCAAGGTGCTGGCATGACCATGTGGAGTTATTTTGGGTTCAATGTCACAATTCCCTGTGATCAGTGGATGACCTCTCTTTACCTCCTGAGCCACATCCGCCCCACTGGTGTGGAAGTTTATCAGAGCTCACTGGGCCACGTGTGCACAAATATGGTACATGGCATAATCCAGCATTTTTTCTAACATGGGACATCCTTGTCTACTACCCAGCGGTGCGTGAAAATGCTCCTAAGTGCTGGGTTTAGGGACAGACCCAGTGTTTTATATGTACGTCAACTTGAGTGAGGTGTAAAGTATCAGTATTTCTACTTTAGTGAAAGCAACATCAGCCAAGGGTCCTACATGCGCACACAGTCAGAACCTGAACTAACCACCACACCACATCAACAAAGGGAGCCATCATGGGGAATCCCCTCACCTCACCCCTTCTGTTGAGAGGGCCTCTCTAACAGGGCAGGATGGAAACAGAGAGGAGTTTACCTTTTCTGCTATCAAGAAGTCATAGCGCAGAGCTTCTCTGGTGCAGATGGCCCCGAGGAGGAAGACAAAGACCAGATACAGGAACCACCTGTGGGTCACCAACAGTACGCCGCGCAGGATTATTAACAACCGCAGCTTTCTCACTAATAATAGGAGAATTGTGTCATGACAGCTCCACAAGTGAGCGAGGGCCATGCTGGGAATCGGGGTTTGTTTGTTCTCTCCAATGAAGGTGGAAAAGGCCGCCCTTTTTGATCAAAGTGATCTGACAGCACCACAAAAGAAAAATCTAAACAATCAGAAAGTACCCTTTTGGATGATTCATACCTTGATGGAGAGACTCTAGAGTGTTATATTTGAAAACTATCCTTGTAGCTTTTTGGTACTACAGCTTAACATTTAGCAAGAGGGTCACTTCAGGCTTCACTGTAGCTCATTCTGTACACACAGTCCACAGTATTTCCATCTGTGTACTTTTACAACAGGCCCACCTTTCATTGTAGGTCAATCTGTACACTTTTACTATAGATCTAGTCTTGTGTTCTTAATTGTGTAGTTGTCAATATGCTGTTTTCTTATTTTACAATATTGTGTGTGTGTTTGTGTGTGTGCACGTGCGTGTGTGTGTGTATTTGGATGTCGTCATACGAAGTGAAGACAGCTGCCAGCGTTCCCACAGGGATGTTGTGTTCAGGCCGCTGAAGGTCTGAGCTCATGTTGAAGCCTGCCATAACCCCTACTCACACACACACACACACACACACACACACACACACACAAAGATACAAACCACAAAAATGTACACAACATACTGTGCACTACAAAATGTATTTTTACGCTGCATATGTAGCTACAAGAAATGAAAAGAGGGCTGGAGAACCTTAAGGTTTTTCACACAATATTAGATTAAAAAGAGACAATGGGAGCCAACTCACCTGTGGCAGCAGGGAAGAAGACCCCAAAGACTGTGAAGAAGGTTTCTCCTGGTGTGTAATCTGACATTGTGTTACTGCTGAGCAGTCCGGCTGAATAACCAATGAAACCATGCTCTGAGAGAGGAGACAACAGAGCACACCTTATCATTTCACCCGTAGTTGCTGGATTCTTCTACTACTGGGATTTTAAAATGTATCCTGATTTGAGCCCACAACACATCATATATGAAGCAATATTCTTATGCTCGTCATGAAATGCAATAATGAGTCAAGGGACATGTGGTTGATGACCCCATCCGTTTATCTTGATTTTGAAATGAACTGGGCAATGGGCATGTGAAGTGTTTTATGGATCAAGAAACATCTTGACATTTAAGTGTGTTTTGTTTTACTAATCCAGACCTTTTGATAAATGTTTCTTCTTTTTTACATTTATCTTTTGACAGAAAGATATCTGTGAATAAAAATGCTCAAAACTTTGCAGTCTCATCCACAGTAAGTAAAACTTTAGATTAGACTTTATAACAATACATTGTAATAGTTTTGCTTTTGCTATTTATTTATTTTTTAAGTCAACCTTTTCCCCAACGGCTATAGTGCCAGACTGCAGGCTAGTTCCTGTAATGCTAATTTAACTGTATCACTATCATTGGTGTAAAGTGATCCTTACTGTGGTGTTTTAATTTTCTTTGTATTTAGTGACCATCTTTGCACGGCACCTCCTGGAGAAGTCGAGACTAACTGGAAATATAAACACATCACATCTGCACCAGGGGATTTTCCTAGGACAGACTTGTAGTACCAGACACCAGGTGTTTAAAACCATACGTTGGCAAAATATTGCAATATATCTGTTGTAGTTAGGGGTTTCTTACATATGACATTTTCACAACTGGTACAAGAATCTTATTTAAATGTTTATATTCTTTCAAGGGTCCAGTTTGAATCTACCATTGTCAGCAATACAGGAACTAAAAAAACAACTTGAGAAAAGCATACTGATGTTCCCCGCAACAAGTGTTTCTAAATGACTACAGTGCCACCTAAACTGGGATCTCAGGACTGCAATTTGAGTCATTTTTATCAAAATAAATAACAATAAGTAGCACTTAGAAGAATGCAGTCTGAAGTCAGGACAGGTCAGTTCTGCATAGGTTAGTTTGTTGAATGTGCAGGGGGAGAGATTGTTCTGCATTGGTTGGGGGCCATTTAAACCACACATTCTGAAGGGCTGTGTTACAACACCGGACATTTCCCCCTTGGTTATCTTGCGATGGGAAAGAATGTGTTTTCTCAGATTAATGACATGTTTATCCAAAAGGAAGTCACCACCCTTTTCAGAAGCTCAGCAGCTTCCAAGTTTGAGCGAACTAATGAGAGTGAGCGAAAGAGGGAGACAGAGAGTGAGAGAAAAGAGTGAGAATGCTCATTTTTGTCTTTTGAATTGGATATACTAGTTATTCAAAGTGCACATGTTCTCCCGGATAGGAATTTAAGGAGGCTATAAAAACTGACATCAAATGGGACTGGGAGCCCAAACTCCTGTACACTCTGTGACCCAGTGAGACCACCCTCTGTCCAAACAATCAGAATCTAACAGATCCAGGGCAGTCAGTGTCCATGTCTGCACCACGGGCTCCCCACCCATAACACAACATCACAGTCCAACAGCCAACCAGGCCTGACTCTCTGAGTGCTCAGTTGAGGGCGTTCACATATTTATCAAGGCAAAACTATTTCGACGAAACACAAATTAAAATTGTTTAAATACACTGCCAGAGTATTTCATCTCAAGAACTGTGGACAAAACCTGCAAACAAAATGCCTTTCAAGCTGAACTTTTGCCATTTTCTGGAGGATCTACATACTCACATCCCTCACACCCTCCTCCTATATAAAGCACAGTCAGATTTACTTGACTGGCAGTCCCAGGGCAAAGATGTCTTTCATGTTTATATCATGTGACTGGTTGGAAAAATCAACTATAAAAGGAAAGTGAGCAGACCCTAATCTATAAAAAAAAACCTGCAAGAAAAACAAGATCTCTCTGATTTATGGGCCTACAGAGCAAACAAGTTGTAGACAGAGATGTGATGAAGATCTTCATATTTCAGTGTGTATATTGCCTGAAGAGCAAGTGCACAGGCAGAGTGGGGCTCCTTTCTGAACTCAGCATTCCTCTGAAACAGACTGGAATGTGTAGTCAGATTACATGAGCGTGTGAGGCTCCCTCCGTATGACTGACCTCTTACTCTCCCACACTAACAACTATAAACAGCAGTGCCAGGAGAACAGGGCAGGCTGCGGTGTTACAGAGGTGGGGCAGGTCCCACTGGGATGATTGACAACTATAGATTATAGTGTGGATCACAGGGAGAGATGATGTGGCGGTCTCTGGAGCAGCAGCGGGCCTCAGATCTTAGTTCCGGCCTTCTCGCTTTGTCATTTTCCAAAAATGTGGGTGAGTCTGGTTAACACCCTAAACCCCAGACCCAACGAGCACATTATGGCTTCCTGTTCCGTACGGAATAGGCTTCATTAAAAAAAAGGGGCTGGGTAAGGCTGTATAGCATCTGTGCACCGCAATCAGTAGGTTTGGTGGTTTAATTGTTTAGCTACAGAGACCATCCACCGACCAAACTACAACACTGACTACACTCGAGGAGTACAATTAGGAAATTAATTATCATCCCTGCTGTGAGACAGATATTCCGAGCTGTCTCACATATTGCAGCCATGTCGTTTTTCAATTCTAACTCCACATGTCACAGTACTACAGGAAGGGCTTGCTATAATCAGTCACGTAATTCTTGTGGCTGGGGCAAAGACAAAGCCAGGTCAGTCTACAGGTGAGAGTTCATATTATTATGTACATATATCATAATAATAATAATAATGATGCTAACAAAGAGCATCACATTGTAGACATTAAAAACGTGCATTATGGCTGTGGAGTGATGGGGATTTGACTAACATGGGACATTAAAGGCCAATACAAATACCAAATAGTTTTGAATTTTAGCTGCTGAAGCTCGTGACAATAATGTTTACTGTTATTTACTTACTTTGAATTCAAAAGCCACTGAAAACTGCATCAAAACCAGGGAAAATCTTATAATTGAAACCTAGGATGATAATGCAAGTAAAAACAACAATACATGCATATTTAGCTATGCAATATATACATAAGTTGACTGGTACTGCAACCACATGTTTGCTTGAAAAATACACAACCATTGATCTACTAATTCTTATTTACTGATCGATTACTCGACTCATCACTCCGCTCTAAATTTCACCATTTTAGATCATGAATATCGAATAAGTCGATGTCCTGTTTTTAATTAAATGCCAATATTTGCCAAGCATAGTGATATATATAGCAATACATCATTATAGTTTTGATCCAGTACATCACTTGGGATGACCTGGTTTCCTAATGGTTAAGGTGCATACCTCATAACCGCTAAATCCACTGTTAAAATCCCAGCTGAGGGGCTTTTGTTGCATGTCGTACCCCTCTCTCTCCCTCTGTTTCCTATCTCTCTCTACGTGCTGTCAAATAAAGGCAAATTGCCCAAAAAGTAATAATGGCGGCGGCACCTTTTCCTTCAGGATGTGGCTCAGCGTTCAGTGAGTACACGCCAATCTGGGCTGTTTAAACTAGCTAGTGGACCAGCTGGTCCTCTGCCAACCAGGAGGGCGGCGGCCCGGGGCCGACGCCCACCCACACACCCCCGCACGCCGCCAGCGCCCCGCCCGTGGGGGGGGG
>JAVQJL010017828.1:0-50268 GCA_036024295.1 Nannoperca obscura | reverse complement strand
CCCCCCCCCCCCCCCCCCCCCCCCCCCCCCCCCCCCCCCCCCCCCCCCCCCCCCCCACGTGAGGTAGTGCAAAAAGATTTTCTTGGAGACAGTTGTGTGTTTGAATCAAAGTGTAACTGTGTGCATTTTGCAGAGTAGTTTAAAGGAGGACTGGGTAGGTATGTGTTGGCAAATGTGTATGTGTGCGCGAATAAGTATGTGTTCGTTAGTGTGTGTGTGTGTGTGTATGTGTGTCAGGTAGTAATTAATAAAGACAGGAACATTGGCTCTCCTGCTGTGCTGACATGCCTACAAGTGACTTGCCACCAGTCCAAACACACACTGGAAATAAAGACAAGCTTATTTCAACCAACTGCACCAGGGCTAAAACTTTCTCAGCCAGTTAAAAAGTAAACTTAGACTTCATTTAGCCAGCCAAGCTTGCTGTTAATTTCAATGTCCTAATTTTGTACAAGCTTCACCTGAAGGTAGCGATACAGACGAGGGTGCTATGCATTATTGAGTCCCTTCTTCTACTTCATTTTAGTCTTGCAGCACATGTGGATTAATATTGTAGTAGTCTGATAAGGACAAAAAATGGACTAGAGTAGAGAGAGAGAGTGAATAGGATGTGAAGACTCCTTGGTGAAGTACTTTGTTCACCTTCTGAACAAAGTTCTTGAGAAAGTTAACTTGCAAACAAATAACAAAGGCAAGTCAGGGCAAAACCATTTACGTGAACTTCAGGTTCAGTACGCTTTGCGAATTTACTACTGGACCTGGAGTGTTTGTTCTACGCTCACTGCAACAGAAGCAATCAGAATCTTCTGAAGTGAATCAACTGAGAAAAATATGATAGAAAATTACGGTTTATGGTGATACAAGTGATGAGGAATTGTATGTTTCTTTGTGTGTGAGCACCTGAACCTGTGCAAATGTGCTCACCATGTATTAAAAAAAGAGAAAATATCCTTAGAAGTAATAGAATATTACAATATATTAAGGGGCTTTGTTAAACTTTATACTTTTAGTATTTCTGTGTATTTTTTATAACAAATATTAGGTTATTGTAGTTATTTTAGATTGAGGAATGTAAAGTTACCAGACAACAAATCATTTCATTTAATGAAGATTTTTATGATTTTGTTTCTTAATGGCAAAGCAGAAATCTTTTACAGACAGAAGGCATTACAGAAGGCAATGTCACAAAGCCACCACTCCCATAACCTGAAATGAAAGAAGAGAGAGAGGGATGGCGACTGGAAAAGCAGGGACAATAGAAATTATGTGCTGTCTCAGAGGTTTTTTTTTCTGTCAGTCTCTTTTTAGTGTTTAATGTTCAATTTTAATTTGGCAAGAACATTTTATTGTGGCTGTAGTGATTTTTAATAATAAAAATTATGATAAAACACAGTAGCTTTCAAACTGAAAACAAATTATGTACAACACAGAGCTTTAACACACCCTTTAACACAGGGGTGAGTGACTACTAGCATTTCTCATCAGAAGATGTAGAAGAACATGATCATATTTCACTTATGCAACTTGAAAGTGAAAGTATCTTTGAAAACACCTAGTGACCAGCGCCCCCAAAACCAAATCATTATGCAACAAATTCAAAGCTGCAGTAACAGCATACCTAAAAGGGGTCAAATAGCAAAAGTAAGACCTGCAAAGTCTTGTTACGGGTTGCCTTATAATTTAATTTAATTTTAGTATTTGTCTTCACACAAGCAGCTAAGATCAATCTGTCTGTCATGTTGCTGTCAGTCTCTATCCCTGTATCCCTGAGCCAGCGTGCCTTGTGGCTTTTACTTGGGGAGGTGAAACTGACTACTTTGGTGCATGGGGGCTGGTAGAGAGAGTGTTGCAAGAGCAGGAGCTACGGGAGCTGTCACAGCAACTCTACTGTGCCTGGAGTAACATTTAGGCCACAATAGCACTTCTTTCCTTTTGCATCAGCTAGGGATCACAGCAGCCTCTGTTGGCTTACAATAAAGCATTTGTTGGATACAGTAAATGTCACACAGCATTCCTGTGTGAGACTTTACAATAGAGGACAGTAATTGCAAGTTTGTGTTGGCCTTGTAGAGGAACTGATATAAGATTCTAGTGAAAAACAATGAATTACAATAGCTAAAGGTACATGCAGTTTTCCCCCTCTTGAGTTAGAGGGCATGGCTCTAAGGATGGCAATGTTTGTCTGTCGGTCTTTCCACCCCTTTCCAGACTCAAATATCTCAACAAATATTGGATGGATTGCTATGAAATTTCATACAGATATCCCTTGTACCCAGAGGATTAATCCTAATTATTTCCTCTAGTGCCATCAGCAGGTCAAGGTCTTCACTTATGCTGTGAAGTATCTCGGCTTCTACTGGACAAATTGGCACAACATTTAGTACAGGCGTTCATGGTTCCCAGAAATTAAATTCTAATGACTATTCTTACTGTGAGATTAACATTTGTGGTTGTGAGTGAAATGTCTAAACAGCTATTCAGTCCTCAGGATAAATTGTATTTACTTTGATCCCCTGACCTTTCATGTGGCTTCACCAACATCAGGTCAAAATGTGCCCAAACTTTGGTTTGAAACCAAATACCAGCAGATCTAATGACATTTCCCATCATCCTTAGGCATAGTTTGTGCTAATTAGCAGACGTTAGCATGCTAATGTTATTGCTTAACATTAATATGTTAGCATTGTTATTGTGCGCATGTTAGCATGCTGACAGTAGCATTCAGATACATTATTGATTTGTTCTTTTATGGTCTAGATCGGGCATGCTTTTACACATTCAATAAGAACTGCATCAGGAACAGGGCAGAATGAATTCCTCCTTCATTCCCTGAAACGTTTGCATTATTTAATGGCAATAAGGAAACTCACCAAAGATGTGTAGAATGAATGCACCAGGTGTCTGTTAAAGTCAGCCCAATTACAGTGTGGTAAGAAACGTTATGTTCACATGCACATTTTCATAGGGAGGTGGTTGGGGCAAATGATCTTATTTGATCTCCTGATCCCCCTGAAAACTTCAAGCTTACAGAGGAAAGAGCTTCAACAGATCACTTTGGCTTAGTTTTGGAAATTTGATACCAGAAAGTGTTTAGTACTTTTACTGATTGATCGACTGACACAGTAACATTGTGTACAAATGGAGTCAGAATCTATGTCATGTTGCATTATGGACACAACACATAAAAACTCACTTGAGCACCACTGCACACAGGCCCAAAGCTTTGCTTTGTAAGCTATGAATCTGGTCATGTCCCATTTCACTATCAAGAGGTTAAGATACGCTATTTAGGTCTACTTCAACACCATCAACAGAAGAATAGCATACAGAGAGAGAGAGACACCTTCGCCTTTCTGCTGGGAAATTAGCTTCACAAATGTCTGGATCACAACCTAATAATAATTATTTTTGTTCTTAGTGTCTCTCTTCCTCTGTCTCACTCACTCTCACGCTCACTCCCACTCGGTGTCGCTTCATTCATCTACCGTGCTACTCTGGGCTTGTTTGTTCTTCTTTCATGAAACACCTGTGAAGCTCAGGGATCCACTCACCGTGCCTTCAATTAGAGGCATATATTCAGGGAGCCAGACCAATCACGAGGAAATCGATTGCCAGAATGAAAAACACACAGAAAGTGAAGAGAAAATCTAAAAGTTCAGGCCGTACCTATGTGGTTTAAAGAGCAGGCAATCAAACTTGTGTACGAGGAAGAGAAATCTTTCATATTATATGTCATGCAGACTGGCCAGTGTATAGACACTGCGATACTTCCAATTCTTCACTCATTTAGGCTACATTTATTCTGCATGTAAAGGGATTTTTTGTTTTGCTCAGAATTGGTAAATATCCTTTTTTGTATATTCCTAGTCAATGAAATATATCTGTCTTTATAGTTCTAATTTTAAGACTTCATCTTGAGAGGAATAGCAAAACTGCTTTGAAATTGTCTTTTGCTGTTTAATGATCACGTAAAAAACCCTACCACAGTTAAAGTTCAATGGACGAAAATTGTAAAGAAAAGAGCAAAACGTCAGATCACGGTGGAATTCTCCTTTAATCGCTGCCACAGCCGAGTCTTTCTCTCGTTTCCTTCTCTCACTGAGCCCTTCAGTCATTTAACAAGGGTTCATGTCAGCCCATTAGACCCCTGTTGAAATATGGATGATGAGATGAGAGAGATGAGGGCTTACATTTCCCTTCTCAACCAGATCCTCTTCATCCCCATCTCCTCCTTCTGATCTCTGTTATCCTCACTCCCTTCTGTCAGCTGAGAGAGAGTGATGAGTGTGTTGTTTGTGTACTACTCAGGAAAACCTGAAATGTAATATAGTTCACGCATCACACACATTCTCCCAAGGAATTATCAAATTAAGTTGACGATGTGCTGAATCTTCATGTGCATGTCTATCTTCTTTCATCAGATGTTTTATCAAATTAAATGTTATTATAGTTTTTCTTGTTTAGGCTTATTTAACTACAGTATTCTGGTACTTGTTAGCCTGGTCCATCTCATGTTATAATATCCATTCACTGCAGGCATTTACTGAAAGAGCACAGACTATTAATCACAGTTTCCCACACTGACTTGTGTTGCATTATGTGGCCCCCGAGGAGCTACAAGACTTTGTACAAGTCAAAGTCACCCAGCGTTATTGCCATGATTGTGCTTCTCTTTTTCTCTTTTGGTTTCTGTTATCAAGAACTGGACGAGTAAGTAATAAAAAGGGCTGAGCTGTAGATTTAAACAGAGGTTTTGAGAAAAGATTACATGTCAAACAGGA
This sequence comes from Nannoperca obscura, assembly GCA_036024295.1. Lineage (NCBI taxonomy): Eukaryota > Metazoa > Chordata > Actinopteri > Centrarchiformes > Percichthyidae > Nannoperca > Nannoperca obscura. Next base: position 45,487 of record JAVQJL010017828.1, on the reverse strand, counting down.
AACGGCAAATTTGTGTGCAATCTGTGCTCTTAGTACAAAGTAAGCACCTGCAGCCCACAGATCGCGTGATTGTGGACTGGGTCTGTTTCTATCAGTGTCTGTTCTATCAGCCTGTTTCTGTTTCTTTGCATAGTAGCCTGCAGTACAGTATGAGGTTACAAGAAAGAGCATGAACTAAGAAGGTTGGTTCTTTGCTGAACCTGATGACCAAACTGAACTTGCACTCCCCTCTCCTCTAATGAGATAGTCCAACCTGAAGAACTCCAACGGTTTTATATGCATTCGGGTGCTCCTCGTCAAAAGTAAATAGGTCATTTCCAATTTCCAGAAAGGCTACAGTAATATTTCACAACATTTCCTAATCTCACACATGAAAAACTGAGGGCAGCAGAGGATACACTTGTGTCCTCGAAATTTGGTCATAAAAAGTTGGACAAGCCGGCTTTTCTATGATCTAGGCTTCGAGTTGATCTGTAAACTCCTTCCATCCACACACTCAGACCAGACCCACGGATGAGTGAGGGCTAAGGGGGTACATGCTAACAGGATTGTCAATCCATTTCAAAGACACCCACAGAAAAGCCTATTCCTGTTTGTCTTTTCTCTGAGAGCTCATATCGCTAAAGCAAATAGGTGCTTCTGATCTTTAGATACGAGAGAGGAGCAGACAATGTCCGCTGCTCCTCTGACAGTCACTCGCTGTCGTAGCATGTGTAAGGAGGTGGGAAGTTGATGGGGAGATTGCAGAACAGATGGCATCACCCCATGTGACCAGTCAAGTTGCTATTAGGGGTTCAAATAGCTCTTGCATTTGGAAGCACACGATTGTCAATAGTGTTTCCTGATGAGCGCTGCACTATGCAATGGCTGCTTTTTTTTTTTTGCAAATGCAAGGTTTTTCCTTGTGACAAGAGTTAGAATACATTACAGACAGAGAGAAAGACAGATGGCTGGAGGGAGGTTGAGGGCTGGTGAGGATGGTCGCTTGTCACATCAGAGTCTGACTATTCCCTGCAGATGTCAGCAGCATAGTCCTGTCATCACATCTCTTTTTCTTCCTCTCACTCTCCTTCCTCCTGTTTCCAATACTCTGACCCTGTGTCGAATTCAAGCTAATGGCTTGTGAGTACACTGCATGCGCCACTAGCCAGTGACCCACCAAACTCTCTAGTCTTTATCTATTTCTCCTTTTCTTCCTACCTTTCTCGTCTTTCCCTATGAATGCCTTTTTCAAATTCCTTTGCTTGCTTCTTTTACCAACACCCTTTTTTCACCCCTGACTCGCCTCTATACTCTCAGTTTATATTGGTCTCCCTCTGTTTTTCAGTTTCCTCCTCTCCATCTCACTGAGTCATGTCGTTCGTTCTCTATCTCTCTCTTTCTCGTTCCCTCACAGAAAGTATTGGCTTATATTTCCCATGGTGTCTGCAATACATTCAGCTTCACTAGCGGCAGCAATGTACTGGAGCAAGGCACCTGCTGTGCTGAGCTGATATGAGGAGAAACACAGATACACATTCGCACAAGTGCAGACACACACTCACACAAGTGCAGACACACACACACACACACACACTCCCACTATGAGCTTTTACATGCTCAAAAATTGATGGAAAATGTAATCATCCTCTGTCTGTAAATGCAGGCACTGCCCATAAGTAGAAACTTCTACACAGAAACACATGCATGCAAACAGTGCACAAAAAAACACATACAGAAACACACATGAATATTGACACACACGGTTTTGTCTCTGTGGCTGAAGGCAACCCGACTGCTCCCGTTGCCTTGGTTACAGGCCATAGGCTTGTCTTGAGAGGTGCTCCAGGTCTCTGCTTGCCATGTCAGGCTGTGTGGTTGGCGCTGTGTGTCCGTCTGTCTCTGTCTCTTTCTGTCTTCGCTGTGTGTGTGTGTGTGTGTGTGTGTGTGTGTGTCTATATGTGCATCTGTGTGTTAGTACATGAGGGGGATTGCTGTATGTGTGTGCATGTGTGTGCATCTTGACGCAGTCCTGGAGGGCATAACACGTTATGAGGCAATTTCGTCAGCAATAAACGATAAAGCAATAAATGATGAGGGCAATTATCACAACCACAATTGCAGTTTTTTGGATTCTGTAATGACTCCACTCTCTTATGTTACTCTTTCCCAACTGCTTGTTTATGATTTGTAAGAGCAGGCGTAGAGGAGCACCACTACTGCATATACACATTTGAATTGAGGTTTGCTAATTTCTATGTACCACAGTCTATTCCTTTTAATATATCAAATATTTGCTGCATTTTGAAAAGTCCAATCCCAATCCTCAGTGAGACAGTCCTATGCTTATCAGTTGAGCATGCCTTCACTGATTTCACAGAAACAGATAAGGAACCTCTTCACTCATTTCTGCTGAGTGCTACGCTATGATGAAAGAATAATCCTGACTGTGTATTCCACTTTAGTTGACTGAAACACAGCCTTCATGTCTCCATATTGCTGAGCATATGCTGGCATGGCATTATGCGCACAGTACCTTTAACTGCGTGCATACACTGATGCTCACATTTATCTTTCAGGAATATATATTAGAAGCTAATCTTCAATACCCTTGCATGTGAGGTCAAATTATTAAAGAAAAAAATTATGATAGTAATTTGAATTGATAAATTTTCTTAACTTTTATCTTTTATGACATTTAAGCAACCTTCATTTCATAAAGGCAAAATTAAATAAAATCAGGCATGACTTTATTAAACTTCTTTCTATTCATTACCACTATTTTCATTCCCTGATTTCAGTCATTTACATTTGCACTGGCAATAATTGGCAATGCAAAATCACTTTTGACACTCATCGCTGGTTTGTTTTCCTTCAGGCACAGTAGCACTCCGGATATACTGGAGTATAACTGGCTAATGGAGCATAGCATCGCCACTGACTGGCAAACATTCGGTTTTAACCACAACAGAAACGAGTTATAATATGGATGTAATCAACATTTTCCAACAACAAAACTTGAGTTTGCAAAGAAATTGTTGCTTGTTCATCCACAGCAATTACTATCACTCTAGACTGGCTTCACACATTTGTTGAAATCACACGTTCTTAATTCAAAAACGGCCAAGAATGATAAAAACCAGTGTGACATGTGACAAATGACGCTGGGCTTCAACAAGAAACGAGTCGAGGAGATAAGTGAGAGGCTGTAGTTGTAGTCATTAGTGACACATTGGCCACAACATATGTGCCTGTACAAACAATAAATATTCACAAAATATTAAATTAGAAATATTCCAAAGTTGAAGGATGGCTGAAAGTACAGAACTGTGATGAACAATGAAGGGAAATTGATCTAGTTTAACAAAGCATGCATTTCTTTATCAAATTACATTTTAAGAACAAACCTGTGAATTCAGTCATTCTTCTGATGCCGTGATTTTTGTAAACCTACCAATGCAATTACAACTTCATAAACCTCTTTTTTATGTTCTGCATCTTTTGTTATGTATCAATCTGTACCTTCTCTTCATCCCTTCTCATGGCTTTTAGCAACATAAATTAGGAAGCAAAACGATGTAAAAATGTGCACATACTTTACAAATACACACCCAACATAGCTAGTCATTAGATCATCACCTCGACTTTACATTTTGCACTTCATACTTGGATAAGACACACACACAGGTCCTGTTTAACTGCACCACAAGATACTCTTTGTAGCCTACAGTTTTTTCACGGTGTTGGAAGGCAAATCTGTGGTTCTTGGACGTTTGAGACCCAATTCTATTCATTGCATGACACACACTTTTCAAAAAGCTGTTTTATTTTGAGGAAGGTCTTATCTGCCAAGAATGCTGACATTGTTATTGAGCAAAGACGGAAGAAATATGCAAAAATATAATTCCTCAAATTTCAAATAGTGTTTTGAATGGGAGGAGCAGAAAGTGTGTACAGGAGCGTAAGCAAACTTTTTCTAGGGCTGGCAAAGTGAAAGTTACATTTGCTGAGACATGCATAGCACCACTTACAGAACATATAGTGGAGTTTGCTTGAGGCTTTTAAGGTGGTGGTTACTTGTTATTGTAGGTGCTTTGCTGTGCGTATGCTACTTTGGCTGGAGAGCTTTTGGCCCACTGGTATGCAGAGAGAAAGGCTTTGTTGAAACATTATGAACTCTCAGGCATAGCCTTCTTTCATCGGTTTAATTTAGGTATTTGAACAGCTGTTAGCAAAGATAGTGGGGGGTATGCACATTTTTGTTGGAGAACAAGATTCTTGTTTCTCAGTTGCATGCTTGAAACATGTAAGGAGGCAGAGACAGAGTAAGGAATTATATAATCACATTAAGGTACAAAATCAGAGTTGGCAGGCACTATGGAAGGATGGACAGAGAAGCCTTGTGGACCAGTAGGCAAGTAGAAACGAGGCCAAGCAGCCAGAGGGTCAGACAGAGAAAACCGGCCTGTGAGCCACCCAGGCGGACACATGGATAGACTCACTGATCAGTTTTCCCACAAGATACTAGGAAATAAAGTGGGATAAAAAAGAGGGATGAGAGCAGAGTGAGGCGGGGGGGGAGATCCCTGGCAGTCTGCCTCACTACTTCATCATGGAGAGGGGCACAGAGAGAGAGAGAGAGAGAGAGAGAGAGAGAAGCAAGGGCACAATACAGCAGTTACAGAGTCAAAACAAAAGTGCGACTGTCTGAAGCCAAGGACAGTGCAGACACACTCTGTATCAGCTTGAACATCACTCAGCCGTACTGACGGATTATTCCTCCAGCAGCTGGGGCCCTCCTCACTGTGTCACACACAGTAGCTGACGATTTGACACATGCCACAACTATGTTTTTAAGGCAGTGAATTTGAAAACACATCCAACTAGATGGGACAGTGGTTGTCACAAAAACGGTGGCGTAAGAGTCACATTGTGGGGGCTTGCCTTCCTTTTGGGGACAAAGTGCAAGTCCCCATAACGTGCATCATTAAAGTTTAGGGTGAGGACTTGGTTTAACTGTGAGTGACCTATCATTCTGTGTTCCCATTGGGAGAAGAGACAGGCAAGGAATGTCATTTTAATTCACTCTGAATGAGACTGATCCTGAGGGTATTCACAGAAACACACACACGTGTGCTTAAATGCCAGCACATGCAGGCACTAAGGAGGGGAACTGTGTCGAAAGCCTCATTGTAAATTACAGAGATCTCATTCAGTCATGCGTTGTCCTGTTCTTAACAAGCACACACACACACACACACACACACACTACTTTACTACTCTATTTTACTGCAGAGAAAAGAATCAAACAGAAATAAAATTTGGTTCTTAAATTATTTACATGAATAGGAAGCCAAATTATTATCATGCAGCCAACTTGTGAAGCTCACTTTTCCTGCTCAGTCTTAGTGGAGCAGTCTTCATTACACGTCACAAAAAAAGAAATGTAACAAAGCTGAGATTGAGAGGACACCAACAGCCCATACTTGATAACCTTCATAACTTCATAACGTAACTGTCAGATATTAAATAAATAAATTGATAGAATCAGTTCAACTCATCCGTTCCAAGAATCAATCAGTTGCTTCTTTGTTGAACTCTAACAATGACAATGTTTGTCATTTACCTGTACTGTATATGCTCTATGCTTATTATAATATGTTTGTCATTGTCATTGTATTTTTAATTTTAACCTATACATACGTTCTTTTACAGTACAAAAGTATAACATCCTGTTCATTAATTCCCTGTATCCAGTCATATAGTGATACCAGTGGCTGTTTAAAATCAGTTGGCATACAGGCACAAAGACATTGTGCAAAACATGTTTTTTATTTTATTTTATAGAATGGGTCCTTTTAGTTAATCTCATCTTTAAGACTGTTACTGTAAAATGTGTATATGCTTCAGCCAGCAGGGAATAGAGAATGTTCATAGGGACAAAATAAATAAGAAATGCACTCAGGTAATAAATTGGTTTTACACATGAACTGGAGCCCTCCATTTATACATTTTGATGATTAGAATAATGAGTTTTTTTCTGAAGATATGTTCCTACTAAAGGTGTGAAGAATAAGGTCAAACTGCGGCTCCTTAGCTGTGCCTCTTTGTTACTTGAACGCATCTCAAAGGCAGACCGAGAGACAAAAAGAGAATCAGCTACACAAAGTGAGGATCCTGAAATGTTTTGTCAAAAAGACAGACAGGAAGCTTGATAAAGCTGGAAAGCCCCAAATACGAAAAAAAAAAAAATAGGATGAAAGAGGGGGGCAACTGTCTGACGAAATCTGTATTGACGCGGAGGGACAGGCATAAAAATAGGTAGAGACGTAGAGAAGAAGAACAGAAAAAAAGATGAGAGGAGAGTAAAGACAGAGAGGAGGCCCTGTCCGCATCCTAAGAAGATTAGACATACAGGAGTGAGGAGGGGGGGTAGGCGTGATGCTAAAGAGAGAGAAAGACAGTCACATGTGGATTGGCCCCTGGGGTGGATATTTGAACATTTTAAGAGTAAATATGGCACAAGTAATAGCTTTAAAAGAACAATCAAATTAAATGCTAAAGCTCAATAACGGCATGCCTCTCGTCCTTTCTCCTCAAAGCACCCTTGGTGTCAAACTAAGTTAGCCACCTCCCAACATGATTAGGGAGTGACATGACCAGCCATCAGTTAGCTGTGTGTGAGTCAGCTGCCTGTTGCTTCATTTCTCTGGAGAAATTTCTCTGGTTCCATATAACAAAGAAACTGAACTCAAACCAGTGCTGAGTCACTTCACATGCCAGAGCAGATGCAACTCATATTGTCAGCTTTGATGGGTTCAAGGTGAAGAGTCCACAGGGGTGCGAAGGGTGTTGTTTTGCATGTAATGAAGGAGTGTGGAGGAAGTTGCGTGTTTTGCGCCCGTGGCGGCTCTGCAAACGCTCGAATCCTGAACTCCGAGCTATGAAGAGATCGGTGAGAGAGTTCAAAACAGGCACGGTGCACCAGCATAGCTTCTGTCCTTAGTCTCCTGTCTCGTGTTTGTTTACAGCTAAACAAGTCGTCTCCCATGCTTTTTGTATATCTGTGTTTATTTATCTATCTCACTCCTCCTTTCTCTGCGAATTTATAACATGCCTCAGTTCTTGGCTCTCGCTTTGCTCGCACACAACCTCGGGGCAGGTTCTTTAGTTGTGCTATGGAAGTGCCCTCCCCCCCATACACACACATATGTATACACACGCAGGCCTGATTGATTTTTCATTGCCTGTCGAGGTGTAATGTGTCCCTAAGTGTCTGGGTTTGCTTTTGCTGGGAGGGCAAAATTGTCCATCGTTTGCTCTGTCACCCCTGGGAATCAATGAAAAGCTTAGAAGGGGAGAGACAGAAGGAAAAGGAGGGAGAGGCGACAGCTGGGAAAATTGAAATGATATCGAGGGAGAAGAGTTACTGAAAGGAAAAGAAAGAACAATGTAACCCAAAGGGGGTTCAACCCTTATTTCAAAGAAGGGGTTGGTGGTTAGAGGAGGAAACTAAAAAGAGAAGGCACAGAGACTTCATAATAATATTTCTTTCCGCACATTGCTCAGATATTATTTCTCCCCATTTCACTGTGTTACAGACAGCAGTGCTAAAGAGATAGCAGAGACAGCCGAGAGGAGCTAGTGAGACGGAGAGACACGCAGATTAATGGAGAGTATGGCAGGCAGGAAACATTTTGCGAAAATGAATAACAAAGATGTTTGCAACCACATAATCCCTCGATAAAAGAAAATAGTGTATAAATGTGTGTGTGGGTGTGTGTTGCATAAAGCAGCTACAGTGAAGACTTTCTTAAATGTGCATTTAAGATTGCTTTTGAGCTTCAAATCACTTTCTTTTTCATTTCTGACGTTTTACCTTTTGTCCTAAGAAATTCAGTTGAATAAGAAATGAAGTGTGTCCCAGTGCCAGGCAGGTTCAAAGAGAGGTTACCACTGATATAAGATGTAACACGACTGATAGCTAACAGTGGGTACAATGTGAGCAGATCCTTAAAATGGTACACATGTTCTTAAGAATTTTAAGAATTTCATCCCCTTGTTTTGAGGTGAAGAATATTTTGCACACGTATGCATTTTTTTTAAAGTCAGATTGCTTGAATGCTTAAAATGATGTTTTTGTGTTGCTTTTTTAATATTTCATTATTTTTTGGTGCAATCAACGTAAAGTCTGTGTTGGATTATTTGAATGGACATAAATAATGTTGACCCACAGCTGCTTTGTAAGATGTGTGACTGCCTTCCCGTTCTTTTAATTAAACATTTGTAGTAATCATACATGTCAAAATTGTTGGTCACACTAGCATGTGTTTGCAGCTCAAATCTGTATTTGCAGTTGCACTTGCATGCAGCTGGGTTGCATGCCACACACAGACACATTTCACACATCACACTGCCAAAGAGCCTGTAAGCCCTGTAAGTGCAAAGTTCATAAGAACAAAAGACTTAACGCTCAGTGTGTGAATACAAAGACTTAAGAGGATAGAAGTAAAAGAACATAAGCTGACAGCTTAAGAAGTGAAAGAAATGAAAAGCTTTAAAAGACTTTTAAACTGCATGACAGTAATTATAACACACACACACACATTGTATGCATACATTTAGTATGTGAACTCGCCTTATCAGCTTAATTCATGTTTGCATATCAATAAAATGACACAATAATTATCCCAATTCTTTAAGACAGTAGATATGGTGCAGGTGCCAACCAGGAAGCACACTGAAGGGTGACAAGGTGGCTTTGTAAGATTACAAGAGAGGAAAGATAGAGGGTGAGAGCTGCCAGGTTCTAATTCAAAAATACGGAATGATTGGTAAATGCCTGGAAAACAATAGCTTGAGCAAAATGTAAAATTGTATTTATATTGACTCTGTTTTGAATTGTTAATGACGTTTAAACAAATAATTTGAACCCACACTCATGTATCTTTCATCATTTTAAATAATTATCACAAAATGTGTCCTGTGTCTTGGTGGAAAGATCATCATTCTTTTGTCAAAAAAATACACAAAGCAGAGTGAGATCCACTACAAAAATTGGTTGGCATGCAAAAGTATTGACTCTGTCGGGTCTGATTTAGTGACTCATACATACTACTAATGTAGCAAAAAATAGGCTGGCTGGAAAAATACTTTTCATCTTCATTTTCATTGATCAATTGGTCGCTGGCAGAGTGGCGGCTACATGACCTCTTAGCTCGCATGGTGTGTTGCATACATGCTGTGAATGAGTCAGTAATGCATATAATGAAATCTGTGATCAGTGTAGTTGTTCATACTTTGGTTAACAGAAGAAAAGGTGCCAAACCAAATATTCATAAAATGTAGAAAATAGTGATAGTACAACACTATGTTTTCAAGGCAGTCTCAGATTGATGAAATATATTTTCTTTTATAAATGTGTGGCAATATGCAGAAACATTTCTCTGTGAGGCAAAACTTTCCTAATGAAAAACAAATCTCCTAATGTGACCATCAAAAAAAAGGACATTGTAGATTCAAATGTCCTTCAGTAATGTTACTTATAAAATAGTTGATAGCACAAATTTGACCCAAAACCTGCATTTTCATTATAATAGATCATGATTATACGAGTTTATGGTTATTAGCACAATGATAATAGATAGATAAATTAAGTTATTTGCCAACAAAATAATACCAATTGTCTGGTTTGGTCATTTTCTAACAGGGTTCTGAGTGGAACACTTTATCTGCACTTTTATTTGACTGTTTTGGAGCTGTTTATCCAGCTTTCAACTTTGTTTGTTCCCTGCTGAGACATTATCCTCACGCCAGGACCACTGTATCCTGTTAACACGGAGACAACTCACCACCCACTCGTTCAACGCGGGACTGAAAACAAACGCACCCCGCGACCTGAAAGCTAGCAGGCATGAAGCCGCTGTCATGGGACAGAGTTGGTGTATCCGAGTTTAGCGGATACAAACACTCTGGAACGCGCTGCACTGAGTTATAGTCTTTCAAATAGTCTGAAGTGTGTATCCTGTTATAAGTAAGGAAGCTTCAAAGTGTTTTAACCGCCAAGTTTAGCTGCGTCTTTACTGAGACGTTAGCTTGACGCCACAAGAGAGCGTGGCTGTAACTTACACGTGAAAAGTTTATATCCATGTGTATGTACACTCCCACGACATTACGACAATGCGTTAATCAAAAACGGCCGTAATTAACACTATTCAAGATAAAGTGTGTCATGTCGGGTGTTTTCAAAGAGACTCCATGACTCCAGAGAATGAATGAAGAGATGAGGAGATGGATGTGAAGGAGAAACGCAGGACGCACGAGTGAAGACAGAAACATGGAGAGAGCGAAGAAGTGCAACGTGATTGAACATTTACACAGAAAGATACAGATAAGAGACAGACAGAAAGTGATTCAGAACTAACCCAGGAGTCAGGCGATGGTGATGTTAAGCTGAATCTCAACTAAATTCAAAACGAAAGATTGAGACCTGCTATTAAACAATTGACAGATCTTTTAAGGGGACGAACACTTAACTACAGTTAAATGGTTGATTTCTCATGCGGTTTAGAGGTTGTTTACAGCAGTAAAATTGATATTATCAGGTATAATCAGATGAGTTTGCTAGTTTTCAGATTTTCCATCTAATTCACTCAGTTTCAATATTATGTTATATCATAACATTACATACTAAAGATCACACAGATTTTTGTCTGATTTGAGACAGGTTCATCCATCCATGCATTACAGCCCTCTCTGGTCCCCCATCCACCCTTTATTTTTCCACCACAGACCTCCACTACAGTTCCAAGCATATACAGTGTGTGTGTGGCTGTGCATTTCTCCTCAGCTGCTGTGCTCTTTAACCCCAGTCCTGTTAACACGTGGTTCGAGAGGATTAGCATCATGGTGATCCTGCTCAACTGTGTGACACTGGGCATGTACCAGCCCTGTGAGAACATCGACTGCACCTCGGACCGCTGCCAGATACTGCAGGTAAGGGAGACCTCTGTGTGTGCCTATATGTGTGTATGTGCGCGTGCGCAAGTGCACTGATGAAGAGATGGAACAAAATGTTATTTGACATAAACTCAGCCACCACTCTTCTTCTTCACTGTTCCTCAAGCTGTGATGCAGACAAATACTGCAGCTCACATATTTCCCTCCTGGAAGGTTTATATTTTCTCCTGCTCTCTGAATGGGAAATTGGGACTTAGTTTGTTTGTTTTAATATAGCCGTGCGAGGCCGCATGAGATTTGGTCACATCATATGAGAATACACTTGTGGAGACGAGTACCTGCAGTTGAAATTGTGGTTGTGGATGACCACAAATGCCACAGCCTACAAAGTGTCACCCACAGGCTGTAATTCTACTTCTGCTGCAATGTATTGTTTAAGTTACTGTCAGAATTTGAGCTCTGCCTTGAGGAAGCTTTTGATTTGCGTTTTCCATTTAATCATTTCTATCCCTAGACATTTGTATACAGCTTGCCCCATGAGATGAGTTTTAATGTGGTTGTTCTCAAGATTATCAAGGTTTTCACGTAACGTTAAACGGCGCACCTCATTCTCAAGATGACTTGTTAAGAAGCAAAATCTTAGTTGATTGATGGTTGCATGTGGTTGCCTTATCAGTGATTTTGGTCATCACTGACAAAAGGATTGGGTTTTTTTTGTTGCTAAATTGCTAATGTTTTCCTTTTGTAAGCTGTGTAGGGCTGATGTGGGTTATGTGTTACTACTTAAATTTGCCAACTGGCGGAGGACTTCTGTGCACTTCTGGGATTGTAATTGCTTTTCATTGAAGCACATTTGGCAGGCAAAATTTCAGGTGTGACAAGGACGACCTCATTCTGCCTTTTGTTGGTGATGTCCATTGACATTGAAAATCTGTCTACAGTAATCTGCATGTGAGGTGTCCGCTGTTGGTTTGTCCCATGTGCTGTTGCTATGTTGACAGATTGTACTGCTTATCTCTCTTGCCTACAGCACATTAGGTTGGATTATAATATCAAATAACACCCCCCCCAGACCAAACTGTAATAGGTTTATGTATCTCATTGTATTTTCTCATTTTGCAGAGATTTCAAATAAGCATTCACTGCTGTTTTCAAACTGTGCGACTTCCTCCTGCTTCACTAGTTCTCTTCCTCCTCCCACCTCTCCTCTGAATCCCATCTTTACTCCTCCCTATGTTCCCAGTGCCCCATCCTACACACTAGCGCTCTCTCCCTTCCTCCATTGGCTCTCTAACAAGCATATGTGGTCTCCCCAGGTACTGTGAGGGGTCCTGTTCTGGTGGTTGCTAATGGTAACAGGAGGGATTTTGCTGACAGAGTTTACATTGTAAGAGTGGCCCTCACATGCTTCTTGCGGGCCTCTGTGAAATACAGTATCCCCACTTTACTTCCTGGGAGAAAAGAGACGAAACCACAGCCACAAACAATGTACACATTACCATGGCACATAGAACGAAAACTCTCTGCATGGCCTGTCACCACTAGGATAAGTGTAATTTGGGGGGTCTGACCCTTTTAACTCTAACTGTAGTGAAATATCATAACTTGACATTTGGTGAACAGCTAATCTAACTCATCATAATCACAGTTTGGCCTTAATTTAATTTGAGTGAATGGGACAAAAAATGTTTTTAAAAAAAGAGTAAAATGTCAATTAAATTTTTTAATAGACATTTCCAGTTTAAGCCAAGAAGTTAACAGGCTCACACCCAGAAGCTGCAGTTGAGGATGAAAATTGTACCCACTTTAAGGAAGTGGACGTCTGCTCCAGCTGCCTCTGGCCTGATTTAATTCCTGTCTGTATTTGCATAGTCATCTCAGGCAAATAGAAAGTTGTTATTCCGCCTAAAAATCGATTTGGATGGGACAGGTCTCATTATACCTTCAAATCAGCCCCTATTCAACCTTTTTAATGGCGCATCAAATGTTCAGAAGACACACAGACACTTTGTAGAATGACTTTTCCTTTCCTATTTGACTGTAAGTGCGAGGTTAACATGTGTCCTCATGGTGCCTTTGGATTCCTTACGCTGATTGCTCTTGTCATTCACTCATTTTATAAGTAGAATTAGACACACATACATATTTTATTTTAAATGGCCCGCCATCACAATCCTGATGACCTACTTACCACGTCCTTTCCTCCTGCCAAATAAGTGGCACAATGAAAGCATATGAAGTATCTTCCACACCAGCTCCTGTTTCAAATCATGAAAGGGCCCATCACACGACAGCCTCAACCTCTTTTCAAATCATGTTGACGATAAAACCTGATATGCTGACTGAAGAGGAGGCTGGCGGTAGTGACAAATAACTATGATGAATTCATTCCCCTTTCAGACAGAGCAGAGCGCGACAGGGATGCGACTGGTGCAGCCAATGTCGGATTACATGTGAAGCGTGCAGGCTGCATTATTTATCAAAACATCATTTAAACAGCATGTGAGACGGATCTTCTCGTCTTTGCCATTGCATGCTGCCAGCTCTCTATGCTGTGTGTGTTTTGTGTGTGTGTGTGTGTGTGTGTGAAAGTGAATAAGCAGGGATGGAACACACATGTTGGCTTTAAATGCATTACAAAGCCCAGTCATCAAAAGCACAGATTTATGCATTTGCAGTCTTATGCACACACATGCACGCATGCATTATGTTTGCACTCGCATGGCAGTGCACACTTTTGCACAAACTCATTTCTTTCTCGGCTTTCAGATATCTTGATCCCTATAAACAACGAATGGTACAGACAATGTCTGCACTTCCCACAAAAGGGAATAGAAAGCTGACATCTCTTGACTCTTGCTATTTTCTCATTGGGACAAAACAACATCCCCCTGCTACTGCCAGCGTTGCAACATGAATAAATCCACCAAATTTCACACACCATTTATCTCATTCAATGTGGTCTACAGCTACAAACACCACCTTGCAATTGTTCATCAGTGCTGAGTGGAAAAAAAAATCTCTCTTCTCCATTTGAAGCGTATTGTTCCTGCTTGTCCAAATGTAACACATATCAGCGTTTCCTTCACTGCTGGGGGTTATTGTTGAGTCTCTAGTTTGTCATTTAACTTCTGCCTGAAACCCAAAAAAGGTAATAACCTTGTGGAAAATTGTTTTTCTATTGCCGCATGCGTATTGGTTTTTGCCATCTGATTTGTTTAGTGCACAAACTCTGAGGGCATACTAACTGTACTTTAGAGGCCTGGAGCAGCATTTAGTTGGAAAGGTTTTGTGATCTTTGAAAATATGTATGTTTCCAGCTTTTTATGACCTTTTTTATATTTAACTATAGAGTTTAAGTTTTAGTAAGTTTAAGTTTATTATAAACAGGGTTTTCTTCAACCTTTTAGCTAAAGCTTATATTTGAGTATGTTAGTCTTATAATTTGTTGTTTCCCTGAGGCTGTAACCAGCTGAAGTATGGAGCCAGTGTTACATTTGGCAATGAAAAGAAAATGTGGCTTTGATAACAAAACTCTTTATGTTTTTTGCATTCTTATGTGTTTTTCAATGATAATGTTCCGATTTTTTTCTTCATGTCACTCTCATTTCAGTGACAGTTTCTTTTTCACGCTCTCGTCTTTTTTAAATGTCAGTTTTTCTATTTCAATTTTCTGTCACTGTTTTGGAGTGGAGAAGAGGGGTTTGAGGGGAGGGGCAAGGAGAGCGTATAACATCTATACTAAGGAGAAAATGTCACTCTTCACTGTTCCTGAACCAGCCGTCCTCTCGTCCGCTCCAAAGCCTCTGGCATCACCGCAGGCCTACTGCAATGTATAATAACTTGTAGGACTGTGTGTGTGCTTTGTGCATGGTTTGGTGATGAATGACAAGTTTGGAACAAACAAAAAGACTTTTATCTAAAATCCAAATCATGACCAGTGACGTCTTGGCAAGCAGCCATGCAGCTTCATTGCGTATTTGAATTTGCAGGCCTTGGAATACTCTGTGTCGAGAGGTAGCAGCTTGAGTTATATGTTGTAGGAATATGTAACAAGGCAGCAAACACAGTCATACAGCCTAAGGCAAAGCACTGGGAAAGAGTTTTGTTCCAAAAATACAATAGCAGGTTTAGCTAGTGATCTGAACATAATAATGCAAGCAAGACATGGCAGATATATGAGCTCATCTCTCTCTCTCTCTCCATTTATCTTTCACTGTCTATTCTCTCTTCATCTTTGTTTTCTCTGAGGTTTGACCTGGATCTCCCTCACTTTCTCTTTCCTGTTCATATCTCACTTCTCTTGTGATTCAACTACTGCAGCGTGGGTTGGCTCTCATTGGCCACCATATGTTCTGAAAGGTATTATATTAGTCCAGACACATGTTTTCAATGCACACATACACACATTTAGCTCTTTAAGCCATTCAGATCACAGAGTCTCAAGCAATAGTCACCCGTGCTCACATAGTCACTGCAAAACACATCAGTCTTGAATGTCACACAACCTGTGTGCTGTTAGATCATAATATGTGGTAGTTAAAAGGGCAGCTAGGCGGAAAAGCGCTAATTTGACAGGTTCTGTGATCTTTGGGACGAGTCTGCTGTGGAGAATGAACTTGAGTGTTAAAATTGCCTTTTGAAAGGTGCGAAATAGAAGGTCATGGATTGTTTTAAGGTGTTTGAAAAGGTAGGGATCACAACCAAAAAATACCTTGAAGCTTGAGAAGTGTGTACGTGTACTTTCAGTGCACCTCTGCCATTTGGTTTCTCAGTTTTTCATTTTGTGTGGTGGTATCAATAATTTCTTTTCTTTTCTAAGGACTTCTGTTAACAGCTGAGGAGTGCATTTAAAATAAACTCCAGACAATTTGTCCTCACCAGAGATGACAAGTGCTCCTCCCTCACAAAGAAGCTTGAGTTGGATGGAATTTTGATTGGGGGACAAAAATGAAGAGGGAGCTTCGACAACTTGAGCCTACTAATTTCATGAACACAACAGATGAAGCAGATGCCTGGCATATGTGTTTCAACATAACATATCAAATGCTTTTTCTCACTTTCCTCCATCTTTATCTCCCTCTGTCTTCTCACAGGCCTTCGATGCATTCATCTACATCTTCTTTGCATTGGAGATGGTGGTAAAGATGGTGGCTCTGGGGATCTTTGGCCGTCGCTGTTACCTGGGCGACACCTGGAACAGGCTGGACTTCTTCATCGTCATGGCTGGGTAAGCAACCTTATTATAACGTTAGCATTAATTCTACTTCTGGTAAAGTTTGTATGTCATGATGTTTTGGGAAGACAGAAGCCATTATATAGAATAAAATAACTCAACATGTTATTATATGCTGTCATAAACCTCAAAGATAGGAAATGGTGTCCATAGTGAGGGTTTAGCAAGTATGGAACCTGATGATTGTGGCAAACAGGGTGTGAGATTGCAGTGTTTTAAATGCTATTTGGTGTGCTGAGTGGTTACTGGTGAGAAAGTCACATAAAGATTTTGACAACAACAACACAAGAACCACCTGACAGTCTGGGTCAGGTCTCCGTCTGCTTCCAGTCTAATTCTGATGCATTTCAACTGTGGAGAGAATGAAACACATTGGGATAAAATAAAACACAAAACCAGACAAATGTTTCTTACTGGTATCCTAATCATGGTAACTGTTTATCTTATCGTATTGCGCTTCGCATCAGAGCATCAGCAATGTTTGGGTTCAAGTGACAAAGCGGCTGTATGGACTGTTGTTCGTCGCAACAAAGGAGGGAGTAGTGTGACATTATTATATAGCTACAAGTTAACAAACCTTAACCTATAGCAGTGTAAGATTAGAACATGCTTTTATCTTGAAACTGTGATTTTTAATGGCTTTTGTAGGCACTAACAAACAATGTTGTCCTATCGATTTTGGCGTCATACCAAAAAACACTTCGTTCTGGAGGGCCGTGACAAACAACGTCTTTTGTTTTTTAATATGGAGGACCTGTTGCCTCCGCAACTTGTTTCTTGCACTGATTGTAGCAGACTGTCACTACTACTCGACAACTGCTTTCAGTGTAGCTATTTGTTCACAGGTTTAAGCTCTTTATCAAAATAAGAGAGACGATTAATAAAGACGTCAAGTGCTGTTAAGTGCAGATTTTAACTCCAGACATTTTCACATTTTCATTCTGGAGTCTGTGTAGCGCTGATGATGCAGGATGACAGGTCCCCAAAACTGTCTAATGAATGAGTAACCTGTCAGTCCAAGTGTCTTTGTGTTTACAACTCCTGGTTTGTTTGTGATATGTCAGTGAGAACACTAAACAGACCAGAAGAAAAAAAGCCATGGGAGCCAAACTACAGATGTGAACAAAACATTGTCGTCAACATCTTTTCTTAATCCACTAATTGCATGTCAGGAAAGTCCAGGATTTTGCGGTTCATGAAGTTGTTTATCAAATAATAATCATACATTAAACCATGCTACGTACACACTTAAATACCTTCTGAATCTTACCAAAATTTTGGCACAATAAATGATTTACTTCAAAACTGTGTGATAAACCTATGTGCCCTTCTTGCCAAGTATAGAAGCAATCTCATGGAGCATATTCTTTGTCAACTAAAGCCACAGAGACATTTTACCAGTAGACTCATTAGACATGCAACATTGTAAGAGTAGACATGTCATGTGTGTCATGTCCTCTGAGAATGAAACCATAAGGGCAACAATCACTACAGTATGAGAGAAGACTGGGTATGCTGCTCTATGCTACAGTACTGGATACTCACTAGGGTAAAGATGAAATTATGCTGTCATTTTTAGACTCCATCCATGTAAATATTCACCAGAATATTACTTGAATCTGGAGAGTAGATGGCACAAATGTTGTTTTGTTGTTATGGACTATCACATATGTTTAGATTGGAACTAAAATTGGTTCAGAAGGCAGACAGGAAGAAGGAAAGAAACTGGAAACCGGAAACTGGGAATCTAAAAACGGATATTCGAGGGACGCCCACTGGACCGGGCCCACAACACCATACAAATCCATTGTCATATATTGTGTAAGTTGTTGCATAAGTTCGACTTGCTCTTACAAAGAGTCCATCGCACACACTGTTGCTGCGGGACACACATACACACCCACTAGATGGATGCATGTGCACAAAACAAAAGCAAACCCACCTGCTCAAACACCTGCGATGAACAAAGTGAAATGAGAGGCTCAGTCATGGGTAAAGAAGTCTGTGTGTGTGTGTGTGTGTGTGTGTGTGTGTGTGTGTGTGTGTGTGTGTGTGTGTGAACGTGTGAGAGAGAGAGGGAGAGAGAGACGGATAGGGCGAGCGTCTGGTATAATAGCAGACAAAGGAAGGTAGAGCAACAGACTCACCAGGGAAGGTGGAGGGACATTCATCTTCATTTGAGCTGAATCAGTTTATCCCCTGTGGATGCACATAGTTTGTGTGAGTGTGCATGCGTGTGTGTGTTTGTGGTACAGAATTACACACAGAGATTACAGTCTGTCAGCTTATGCCTTTTGAGTTTGTTTAATCTGTGACTGTGTGCGTCTGTGTTTGTATGTGCATTTGTGTGAACGCCTCAGCCTCTGTTTTCCTCTTGGCAGCTTCCATTAGATTAGCGTCTAGGCTAATTGCAGAGGGCATTGCCAAACTTGCCGGGCCAAATCACAGCCGACAGTCTGCTATGAGCTCCATGTCTCTTACCCACGGGTACCAACTCGCCCTCTCACTCTCCTCCTCCCTCTTTCTCTCTCTCTCTCTCTCTCTCTCTCTCTCTCTCTCTCTCTCTCTCTCTCTCTCTCTTTCTTTTTCATGGGCTCGGATGAACATTGTCCCTTGTCATCGCCCCTTTCAGACCCCATCCAGAGTGGGCTTTCATCCAGACAGGCTCTAAAGTGGGGTTTCATGCTTTTGCTCCATAACCTGCCACACACAACGTCTGTTTTTTTTTGTATTCTGTACATTTTGTCTCAGCCAAATCCACTGAACTGAGACTTATTTTCCCTAGCCTGTCTGGTATCCGCAGTAATAACGGAAAATATCGCAGCACGTCTTCTTGTGTTTCACGATCCAGGGATGGAGAACGACCCTTTTCACAAGAAGTCAGCCTTGCATTCCATATTTATTCTAATGTATGCCTAGGTTGAAAAAGTTTAACCAGGTCAAAGAAATGATAAAAAAAACTTTCTCACACTGAGCGAGACTGACTGATGTTTGTATTTATCAAGCATATTAATGAGCTGTACCTTGGCTCAACCTGGTGGGCCCACAACTGGTGCTTCGATTATATATGCAAAGAAACAACGAACCGATTACATCTCGTGGACCTTCAGTTATACATAATTAAACAGAACAAAACAAGACAGCGCTGCAGCTGTGGTTCATGATTTTCATTACCTTCCTCGGACATCCACACACAAGAATGTTGTTTTTTACGCAAATGATGCAGAAAATCGACTTTCTTGACACAGAACTTCAGCTTTGACGATAACTTTGATGAAGGCGTGTTGTTAATTTGACAGTTAAGTCACTAAAGATTTCTAGATTCAAGACAAATTTTCCTTGTCTCTCATGTTACTCTCCTCACCAGGTCTACCCTAGGTTTCCCCTGAGGCTCTGCATTTCACATCGATATTAACATGCGCACACGCACACATGCCCTAGTCACATGAAAGCATGAATGAGATGAAGGCGTCATGAGCAAAAAAGGAATGTGAAAAATAGAGAACAATCAAAAGAGGACGCTTCCGGCAGTCCACTAATTACCCTCCCAAACACAGCGGCCTGATTGATGTGTACAGGAAGAGACGCCGCTACAAGGCGCACACACATTCGCACACATGCATACACACCGTGTGCGTGCCGTGCACACACTTACAAAGACGCACAGGCACATCTGTGATCTTCTGTTTTCTCTTTCACTTTATTTGCTGCATTGTGTGTGTCCTGCAGATGCAGCCTCCATATTGTATCCATGCTTTTGTGGGTGTCATCTATCTAATAGTTTCTTACACACCCTGTAACCTAATGAAGGAACATCAAAAAAGTCCAGGTTTTGTGCCCTTTAGCTCACTAAGGGAAGACATGTCTGTTAAAATTGTTTCAAAACTCCCTTTTGACATTTTAGCCTTCTGTTCAGTCGCTCAGCAGCCCACATCAAATCATTAGAGCTACCACAGATACTGCAATGTTTGAGGCAGGTTGTAATAACATTCCTGTGCCCAACCGGAAAAGCCTGGCCCCAAAACTGTTGTTCTCTATGCTGTGACATTTTCATTAAGCTGCTATGTGGCATTTCTGTACTTTAGACTACACCGAGTAAAGAAAATTGCTCTGTGACATCCCTCTACATCCTACATCCGCCCTACAAGTGTGGGGCTCATCAGCTTTACAGTAACAACAAAAGACTGTTGCCACGTGTCCAAAAGGAGTATTTAACCTAAAAGTGTGCTCTAGCTCACTCGCATGACTCAGCAAATTTGTTTGGGATTTAGATATTTAATTACTATAAGAATACATTGTTAGTTATTAGAGCAGCTGCCTGTCGGCTGTGAGGAACTTCAAACCCTTGTTACAACAGTAATCCTACTCAAGTGTAAGCTAGAGTGTTACTCTGTTGGTGACTCCGCGCTGTGGTGAAGGGCAAATGGAAAGAGCTTCTCTTCCCTCTGGGATTAATAAAGTATCACATTATTGTAAATGCCATGGTACATAAGTCTATCGGTGTGAGAGACAGTGAGCTTGACTTGTTTTGTCAACGCCAGTGTATGTGCTTTGGGTGTTATTAGCTTGTCGTAGTTGGTGGTGGTGCTGCTGTTGGTATCATGCTGTCCCAACACTTTTGTAGCCCCGGGCATATCAATTCCGCTCACAGACACGCTTAACTGCTATTACACAATGCACACCATTTGCACACACACACACACACACACACACACACATATGCATAAATATGTACATGCACACAGGGGCATTTCCTCTCTCACTTAAAACACATATACTGTAAAGCTCATTCACTCACATGGACTGTCTCACTGTCATGTAGTATAACATACACACACTGCTTTCACACACACATACACACATGGAAAACCATGGCCATTCTCCTGTGAAAGTGGTTTGGGTTTGGGGCCACAAACAGCTTAGCCATTTTGTGGAAATGACTTGCTAACAGATGCCAGGCTCTGACTGAGCCACAACATCCTGCAGGCAACACTTAGAATAGAATGAATCCCTCTTTTCCCGCTCTCTCTTTCTCTTCCTCACCTCCCTTTCATGTTATTCTCCCCTTTTGATGCTTTGTCACTTTATCCCCCCAACACTTCTTCTGGAGTGTTGCAACACTCTTTGCATTACATTTCCCGTACTGTCGAGGCGCACGCAGCTCTGGGAGGGGACAGGTGAGACTAGATCAAAGAGTGACCACTGATGTTGAATCATGATCAGGGATCTCTGGTCCAGCTGGAGCCTTTTTATTGGTCAGATTTTGAACCAGTAGCTCTCCCAGGTAATTACAGAAAATTTAAATGGTGTTCTCTTTCTCTCGGTTTTTCCTCCTCTCTCTCTGTCTGTTTATCCAGGATGGTAGAGTACTCACTGGACCTGCAGAACATCAACCTGTCTGCCATTCGGACAGTGCGGGTCCTTCGGCCCCTCAAAGCCATCAACAGAGTGCCAAGTGAGAACATTTGAAGTATTTGTGTGTGTATTTTTTGGTGCAAAACCGTAGGCCAAGTGTGCTTTCATGTGACTGTGCATTTTCTGTGCATGTGCTTGTTGTTTCTCTTTGTACTTATGTGTGTCTGTCAGTCCGCATGAATGCATCTGCGAGAAAATTCATGTATGTGTATTACATCTGTGCCTTTTTTTTTTTTTTTGCACCCGCATGCCACCTGTTCCCCATGGGGATCATTAAACATTCATCTTATGCTAAATCACACAGCCAGCTCAGCTTTATCAGATTTACAAACCATCCATTAATGCTGCTTCACTGATCAGTCCGTGACCATAACCCTGTTCCTCTCATCTAAAACTCACTTCTTGGCCAAACTTTTCTAACTCCTATTGATTTCTTTGTCCTGCTGCCCTAACAGGCAGCTTGTAATAATTGTAAGCTCCAATTAGCCGGCCCGAGCTAGCTTCAGACTGGTCTCACTTAATTCCAGCACTTTAGCACTTAGCCAATCATTATCAGCTAATGCTAATTGTGGATACGTACATTTCAAATAAGTAGCCAGAAGTCCCTTTTTTGTTTGTTTTGTCAATACATTTAATACATTTTTGGTTTATGTAAAACATGTATACCTTGCCATTATTACAAAAGGGAAGCAATTCTATACTCTTTTTAGATGTACATTTTCTGACACACACTCAGAGAGAAAATATTTCACTTACCCTTTGAAATAATCATAAAAAGGTCCACATCAGATGGAGCTGATTGCATGAAAGCCCCATTGCCTAATCCAGTTTGGACCTTGGGGGACAGATACTGCAGGAAAAAAAACACTTTCTGTGAACAAAAAAGTTTTGCATGTGAGGGACGAAGATGAGCAGATAGAGATATCTTTTTGTCCGCTTGTGAGATGCTCTTTGGCCACACAGGCCCGGAAGACTGCACGGGTTGACCGTTGCAACTCTTTTGTCCACAAGCTTAACCTCCTTTGTATTATCCCTTAAAGGCATCATGTAAAACATTTCTCTTTATTTCAACCATTAATTTAACCTTTTCAGCTTCCATATACTATTACATTATTTTGCTTCTTTGCTGCTTTCAAAACCTCCCTCTACAAATCTTTAAAAAAAAAAAAATTTATACAAACCTTTCAGACACATACATACACACAAAAATCCCATCCCCAACATATTTTCTTCTACCTAACAAATCGTACCGATTTGTCCTCAACGTGTAAGTGTCCAATCATGGCAGATTCTTCGTGTTTAGGGTAATTACCTTAGAAAGTCTTCACTGCTTGGGTAGATTTCCATTTCCTTTACATTTTGAATGACAAGTTCCTTTTCAGGTGGAGCAATCAACAAGGAACCTACTCAGCCCAATATTTCAGACCACCGTTAACTGCATTACGCTTCAAGTGTTTTAATTAGAAGTTATTGTGTGCAGTAGAGTATGCATAGTGTTTCAGGGACAAGTGTACAGATTGTAAACAAATCTGCTTTCTGAGATAATTACAAATCGTGCATCATAGCATGAATCTCCAGATTCATGTGATTGTTAGCTTTTGCATAGTTGATGCAGCAGATGCGCGTGTGTGTGTGTGTGTTTATAGTTATGTGGTGTGCATGAGCCTACTCTTAGTTGATCTTGTTCACGTTTGTTCACACTGTAGTTGTCTGTGTCTGTGTGTGTGTGTCTGTGTGTGTGTGTGTGTTTGTGTGTGTGTGCGAGCACTGTTATTGTTTATTTGTTGTTATCGGTAAGGTGCATGAGTGTGTGGTAGCCTTATTTCACCCGCTATCCGTGACCCCATTAGGGGTGAGGAGGCTTGGGGATAAAGCTATTTGTTCCTTGTTTTGTTGGATCGCTGCTTTGCCCACAGATACACAGGGAGCATGAGCACATCCTGACCCCTCACACACCTCAATTTGTAAGCCTCCAACAAAATGGCAGATAATAGTCTTGTGCTGTGTGTGTGTGTGTGTGTGTGTGTGTGTGTGTAGTGTTGTGTTAGACTTCCTTTTCGATGAAATTGGTGTGAGAGCGAGGGCGTGCTGGCCAAAATATGAGGGGGGAAACACAACAAACACTATTGAAACTAGTGTTAAGAGGAAGAGAAGAGAACTCTCATGGTCTTTAGTGAATAGCACAGGCAGATAGTTGTAAATGTGTTTCCAATGTAGCACAAGGGGACACATTCATCTTTACCTTGGAAACAGCAGGAACTGGCAAACTGGTACAGTCACCAGGAGGGGGGTGGGGGGGGTGGGGGGGTGGAGGCAGGTCGGGAAGGAGAAAGAGATTGAAAAAAAGAAGTAATGCTTAACTTAAAGCTAAAAAGCTGTAAAAACAATGATTTGTGTGATACCATACTGTTTCTTCTCTCTCTGCTTTTATCTGCTTTTCTTTCTTTCATTATTTGTGTTCTGTTTGCATGTCTCATTTACACTTTCTTTTATTTTTTCTTTTCTGCTTTTCTGTCTTACTTTAGCACTCCCTATTTTTTGGCACACCCTCGGGCTGTGTCTCATTCTTGTTCTCCCTCTCTCCCCCTCCATTCGTCTCTACCTCTCCTCACCCAATTAGGCCTAATGGAACAGTGGCCTAATGACAAGGACCCTGGGGAACAAACACATTTAAACTCGCCTCCAGCCGCCACCAGAGACACATACGCACCAGCAATGCTACTGCTCTCCATTTAATACCAGTTGACGAGGAAAATTAGCCACAGGAGGGAGACGGGTGCATACTCACCTCAAGAAAAACATCTTTCCTCTGCCCTCATGAGCAAATTTATGATAACATTTTCATATATTACTTTCTAATCCAAAATTGACACATTAATGTCGATCTGTCATTCACAGGTGTTTCTCTACAGAGAGCTTGGCCACAGTCAGAATTGAATTAATCTCAGTAAATTACAAATTACAAATGTTTGGCAAAAGGTGCATAATGCACTCTGACCACTTTACCATTCTACTTAAGTCATTAAACACGTGCAGACATTGCATCAACACTGTATGTATATATTAAC
Source organism: Nannoperca obscura (assembly GCA_036024295.1). Lineage (NCBI taxonomy): Eukaryota > Metazoa > Chordata > Actinopteri > Centrarchiformes > Percichthyidae > Nannoperca > Nannoperca obscura. The sequence goes on along the minus strand of JAVQJL010017828.1, from coordinate 20,830 downwards.
CTCTAAACATCAGCGCACACATTTTAAATGGGCACATAATCAATACATGTTCAAATCAAAAGGGAGAGATAGCATTGATTAGCACTTCCCCCTCCCCCCCCCAGCGCTTGGGTTCTACATGGTTTTGTGTTTGTGTGTTGTGTATGAACTACAGGTATTTATATTGTTGTAAATATTGTCTACATGTGTACATCATCATCATCATCATCATCATCATCATCATCATCATCATCACCACCACTCTTCTTATCCGTCTGTCTGTCTCTCAGCGTCTCTCCTGTCATTCAGTCTGTTGGCAGTTTAGATGCACTGTTGTGTTTATGACACATTAACCTACTGTTGAGTTGTTATTCACGAATCCCAGTATGCCACTGACACACATACACACACTTCAGATAAGTAGAGGTATACTCACATATAATCACACTCATAGTAACACCAAAACACACACACACACCTCTCTCTGGTGTCAGTACGGGGATGCTGTGATCTCATCAGTGGGTCTCACCTCTCTCTCTTTTAAGTCCAATCAGCTGTCATTATCTTCCACTGTTCAGATCTCAGTATGTCATCCACAGTGGGTGAGGTCATCATTATTTGACAGGGGACACACTTGTATTTCTGCAATTAGGTTTCATCTAATCATGAATGAGACCTCATTTAGCCTGATTACACTTCTTTGTTCATGGGGTGGACTGTAGGTAGTATATGAGCTTTCAAGTCAGTTTGCTGTCGTAAGCAGAACTGCTGTTAGGGATGTTTCACACAAATGCTCAAAAATGTAGAGAAATGACTTTCAATTACTACTGAATTGCAAAAGCAAATACATTTTAAATGGAATGTAATACCACCAAGGTTACGCTGTTAATCAACATAATGAGGACATGTTTTTATTAAACATATCTGTGAAGCAGGCAAAATATTCACTGACTTTTTTTCCTTTTTGCTTGTTAAATAAAAACAGGATATTTGGCTAAACTTAATAGTGTTTTAGTAGCCTAATCCTTACCACATACTGGATTCTGGATGCAAACCCTCATTATCAAAGTCCTGCTTTTTGTGCTCCCACCATCCACCTAAACCACTGTAGGTGTAAGTGTAACTGTAGTGTAGTGTAAGTAAAAATGCTATGTGCTGCACCATTTAAGTCCACATACCCAAGAGAAGTTGTGCGATGAAGCAATCTGTATGCACACTTTTTTAATCTCTTTAGCTTCATCAGTGGTGTAAGCCTGTGATATTGATTGACCTTCTGGAACACACAGGTATGCGGATCCTGGTGAACCTGCTGCTAGACACTCTACCCATGCTGGGCAATGTGCTGCTGCTCTGCTTTTTCGTCTTCTTCATCTTCGGCATCATCGGCGTGCAGCTGTGGGCGGGGCTACTGAGGAACCGCTGCTACCTTGAGGAGAACTTCACCCTGTGAGTAAAACACTGTAGATCAGTGCGTACGTTACGTCTGTGTTTACAGTGTGTGTGTTCGCGTTGTGCTAATGCGTTTGTGTCTTAAAATTAAGTTGATGGGCTACAAATTGAAAGTTCTCCTTAAACCTCACCCTCCTCCCTCTCATCACGGCATACTAGTGAACATGAAAATCCATATTACAGTAATAAATATTTTCAAAATATATGTTGTAAAATGTACAATTTGTGCAGTTTGTATATGAGCAAACACGTGGGTTTTATTCAGGACTATACATATACTGTGTGTTTTGGTATATTTTTCTTCAGTACATACATCAGCATAACTCTGCCTTCCAGCGTTTCTGCCTGTTCCTCTTTCCATCTGTCTCTCAAGCTTCAAATCAACAGGAACAGTACCGTTTTTCCCAGTTTGCAACTAAGAACGTGATCAGATTCCAGCTGCATGCCTCCATATTCATGACCCCACACGACAGCATCACCTACTGTGCTCATGTGTGAGTGACATTCACCAGTATTCAGGAGTGTTTGATTTCATCTCTCCGTTTCCTCTTTTATACTGGCATCAGCTCACTAGAAAGAACACGTGTGTGTTCTAATGTGTATATGTCATGTATACTACCCTGCACCTCTGTGCACTGTCTCTGGTTATGCTGACACAGCGCATACTAATGACTAATGATCTTATTGCCAGATGAAAGGGGACACGTGTCCGACAGCTAGCACGATCCTGTCTGCTTTGTCCTCACCTTAAAGTTGAGAGGTGACATTTACCGCAACAACCTCTACAGCAATAACTTCATGAGGTTACTTTAACCAATGTTTTCTACATTTATCTTCGCTGGGATAAAGAGTGATGTCGTGATTAGCAGGCTCCACTATGATACTCCCACATGGGTTAAAGCAAAAAGACAACATTTTGATCTGGGGAATCAGACAACAACTACAACGTTTTGGTCCAGCTTTAACATTTTTCTTCCAGTAGACTGTTCAGCAGATTTTTTGAGTGCTGCTTATTATTATAAGTATTATTTTTGCATATTATTTTAAATCATTGTCCCAACATATTATGCAGGTTTGTAAGGGTACTTGTGTGCTTAATTAGAAAGGTCGTTGGGAGTTAGCGCTTAAGGACTATTATGCTAAGTAAAGGGCTAACATTAGCTCTCTGAGAGGTTATTATAGAGTGGGCTAAGTGTAGCAGTCAAGTGCAGCATTCACTTTGGCATTTTACACCCTCCCTCTTTTGATCTCTGCCTTTCTCTTTGCATGCCTTATTCCGCCTTATTCTTGCCTTTTTTTTTTTTTTTTTACAGAGTCTCCAATTAGCTCGCCTGTTTCCCTTCTCAGTATCTTTAACCGAATGTGGCCTCATTTTCGTTGCCTCTAGTCCTTTTTTGTTTCTGCAGGTTGAAAACTAAATACGTACAGAGTTTGGGAGATTTGTTGTGGAGACACATTCACACCTATAAGCAAAAGAAAACATATCTTGTAATACAGCACTTCAGTTGTAATTGTTATTATAAAGGGAAGTTTGCCTCATGCACGTCCTTTGCAAGATCATGCATGTTGGTCTCTGTTTGTCTGTCTTAGTCTCCCTAACTATCTCACTATTTCTATTTTAATATGGTGTGTCTTCGTTTCTGCCATGCTTTTTTCAAACCAATTTTTCCTTCCCAACTGTCCAAGAGTCTAACTTAATACAATCGCTCATTTCTCTGCTGCTCTGCAGCCTTGATCCTTCCGTGCGTATCGCTCACCATTGGCAGGTGTGTTGTCAGCATGATGCCAGGTTTTTTTGTGCCATGCTGTGCAATGCCAAGTCACCGGCATGGGGGAAACAGCCTTCATTCATGCTCCAGTACTCTGACAGGGGCTTTCTTTCGTTTTTTCTTCATCCCCTCCTCCACTTTAGCCCCATTAGTAAATCACCTATTTGAATGCCACTCACAACCTTTCTCGATTTTATTTCTTTTAAGTTAATCTCTGTTGTCAGTCGCTGGTGTCTTCCATTGGATTGCATAAACTCTGCTGTGCTGTTAGTCCTTGTAAGATTAGCGTGTCTCAGTTCATACCCGCAGACTGTTTGTTTTAAAGCTACTTTAAAACAAGATAATTGGGTATAAAATGGATGGGGGAGATGAGTGGAAATGAGAGATGCCTGGGAAGTAGGGGCAATCTGAAAGGAATAAGAAGAACAAGGGCCAAAGGGATAAAATACTTAAATGGATCGGGAAGAAGACGATGAAAAAGAAGGCGCAAATGGAGAAAAGACGAGGAGAGGAAAGGAGAGAAATAAAAAAAGGCAAAGGAGAGAGGACATACACTTTAAAATAAAGAGAGCGTAAAGATGGAGTAAAAGAGATCAGGTGTTAAATGCACAGTAAGCCATTGTTGCACTCTCTGCATATATTCTTGAGGTGAGTATATCAGTGTAAGTGGCAGGGTGCAGCAATTGGGGTTGTGCAGGTGTGTTCATTACATACGATTTGCCTTCAGCCAGCCTTTTCCTGATAAGCCTCTCCCCATACAGAACAAAAACTGAAAATGAGAGAGGAGACTTATATGTACAGACAACCAGGGATACTATGTGTGAAAAATACCGATGGAGAGACAGCAAAAGGAGGGCTGAAGTGACAATGAGTAAATACTGCAGGTCGAGTGACCCTGAATGTGTGTGTTCAGTAATGGGCCTGCTGATGGAGAGGGTCTATTTTTGTCTTCCCCAGGCCCAGACCTTGGTATGAGCATCCACACCCTGCCCTCATTTACTCCACAGTCATGTCAGATCACACACACACACACACCTAATAGGCCTTGCTGAATGGCTCAGCAGTGTCTTAAAATTTGTTTTTTTCTTAATTTTGTTTCTATTTCTATTTTGCTTAAATTCATTTCAGAAGCAGTTTTCTATTCTCTTCCATTTGGATTCTTTCCTTTGAACTTCCAAACTATTGCTTTAAATGAACATAGTTCAAGTTATTTCAATGCTCTGTTTGGTATGCACATTGATATGTGTAAGGAAACTTGTATATATCGTCCTAATAACCTCATCAGCACATAACTGTACCGATGGCAGCCACCTTCCCCTTTAAATGAATCCACAGAGGAAGATAAGCCCAGTTCCCAGGTGGACACCAAGTGAGAGACCGACTCTCTGGCATGCTTCCATTAAAACTGAGAGGTATGGAAAACTTCTCAGGAAATGATGAGGTGCTTTAGCTGGTGGCAGTCACTTAGATTCAGAAGTTAGAGATATGTGTGTGTGTTATTAGGTTTGTAGGAATCAGCCAAATACACTACTCATTCACTCATATAGGGCACTTATAGGGTGTAAATGAGTTCATTGACAATGTGTGTAATAGGTGTCAATGTATAATCAGTTTTTCTGCTGATTTCACACTGGGAAACATGCACACACGAACACACACACAAACTCACATCAGATTGATGGGGGGGGGGGGGCAGTAAGAGATGTTGATTGGTCACAAACTGAATGTTTGAGTGCGTTCTAAGTGCTCTGTAGAACTGTAACCTATAACATTCACTGTTTTATGTAATCTAAAACTAAAGCCATAGAATCAAATAATACACATGCCCATAACAGCTGGGCTGTTCAAGCCATGGTTATCATAACCCATCGCTGCGCCGCGAAGGCTTTCTGAGGGTGCAGTGCTTGTGGGGTTAAGTCCAGGAGCAGTACCGTGATACGACACCATGCAGTCTGCCTCTGTTGACCAGAAATCAATGCATGGTGAAAGAGAGAGTTGAGAACTAAAAACAAAATCTTTTTTGGGAGAGAAATGTGCCGCTACCGTGCGGTGTAAAACGTATGTTAGCTAACACACACGCAACTAGCTAACTATGTCTAGAAGATGACTGCAAATTATTTAAAATAAACAATCCCAACATCCGCAATTTACAAGTAGCCAAATAAATCTAGCAGCGATGGCATGGATTAACAAAGAGTAAAATCATGTCAGTTGGTTAGTTTGTTTATTTAATACCATTTTCATTTTGTTTTGCCTGTATCTCTGACTATACAGCTGCTTCGGTATCAGTACATCCCACAAACATCCAGATACATTCAAAGAGAACGGCGTGATCTCTCTTAGCATAAGCACACATGGAAGGGATTACAACACATACACACATGACATGTTCATTTCAGAGCTCCCCTCCAGTGGCCCTTTGGCACTCATTAAAATCCTGCACTTCTGAACACATTGCATCTCAGAAAGTGATGTATGATTATCTCCACCCATCAAACAGTCCCAGTCAAGCGCGGCCCAAGTGTTAATCAGGGCAGCAGCGCAGAGCTGTCACTGTTTCAAATGGCAAAACTAATTTTTTATATCTGCTGTGTCGAGACCAGACCAATTATTTACTTGGATGTAAAGGTTTTATTTATTTTACAGTATCACCAGAGCAGTGAACATACTGTTGTAAAGCAGTGGTAGTATTTGCTAGAATGGCTGCAAAAAAATACACATTCTATAAATCTCTTGAATAGTTTTGCAAAAACATTGAAGGCAAATGTTTAAATATATGTTAGGCGGTGCAAAATAAATTTGGTAAGCTGTCACCAGGGCTCCTTTGGGTCTTCACAATTGATGTATTGGTTTCAACCGTTCCAACCAGGAGGAAATAAAACTATGCAAAATTGATTCTAATTCTCTGGTTCACTGACTAATAAAGTTTAATGGAGCAGTTTACAAACTCAGAACAGCAAAGTATGCTGTAAAACCAGAGGTGATATATTTAGAATGGCAATTTAACACTTACTTTTCTTGTCCAAACTGATAAATAGATGACAATATGTAACCGAATGTGACGTCTTAGGTGCTGCTTGATTCCCCCTGAAGCCACTCATCACGTCATGTCCTGACCAACACGTGACCTCCCACCCTTGTTTACCACACCTGTCAGCACGCCTTTAGTTTGCTGCATTACTAGCTTTAGGCAGTGTTCGCTAGTTCACTGCTGGGTCAGGTTTTTCTCTCTCTAAACACACACACAAAAACACTAAATATATCACTTACAACTCCATATGAACCATTTGTTAGTCCAGTAAGGTCGACAGCTTCTGGATCTTTCTAGTGTGTGTGTAGAACATTTTTTAAAGGGACGGAGAAGGATAAAAACGGTGTGAAAATATTGGGTCTATGTGTGTATGTGCATGTGTATGTATAATAGTAATGTTATAGTACTGTATATAGGATATACTTGTGTATATTTGTGAGAGTGAGTATATACTCCTTATTTAATTTACATTTCTTTATTCACCCGCTGGCCTTCAATGATGCATTTATCACACATGCTTGGTTGAGTACTTCCTTGGATTCAGTGACTGTGCTATATAATCCTCCTCCAAACTCCCCAAATAAAGAAGTGAAACAGGATAAAAATCCATAATGTACTACATTATATAGATATACAGATTCTCTTCCATAACCAATTAACAACTTGTCTTTTCCCCACCCCAGCTCTTCAGGTATGACCCTGCCTGCTCCTTACTACCAGCCAGATGAGGGTGATGAACGGCCCTTCATCTGCTCCCTGGCATCTGATAATGGCATCATGTCATGTTCTGATGTGCCGGCGCGGCGTGAAGGAGGACGCACATGCTGCCTGGACAAGGAGGACGCGCTCCACAGACAGGCTCTGGGCCTGAGTCCTGAGCCACTGGCCAATAGTAGTGGGGCCGGTGAAGCAATAGGTCTGTGCATCAATTGGAACCAGTATTACACTCGATGCCACACTGGACATAGTAACCCCCACAAAGGTGCCATCAACTTTGACAACATTGTCTACGCCTGGATCGTAATTTTTCAGGTATGTTTTTCAGGTATTTTTCAGAGTTCGAAGGCTAGTGAGGTAAAGGTGAGGTTGGACTTTGGGTTGCTGACCTTTTTATAAGGTAAATCTTAGGTGCAGTCTAAAGTTCTTATTAAAGGATTGTTGATTTCAACAATATTACTTGTTTAAAAGTCTGATACATCTGATAAATTCAAATAATCTTAAAATATTTGATTTGATTTAAGCACTAATGAATGAAATCCATTGGATTTAAACATGTGATATACACTATGCTGCACTAGTAGGTAAATGTTTGCAATTATATTCTGCTGAGCAAGCACTGTTAATGTTGTCTTGTAATTTCTTAACACATTGTATAATTTTCCCTCCTAGGTGATCACTCTGGAGGGCTGGGTGGAGATCATGTATTATGTAATGGATGCCCATTCCTTCTACAACTTCATCTACTTCATTTTACTCATCATTGTAAGTAAAATTCATCTCTACGTTTATTATATTTGTACTCTACATCCCTACCAGCTGACACACCTAGTGTACAGTGTGTCCTGATGATTACAAAATGAATAAATAAATAATAATAATAATAATAATAGTGTAACTATAGTTAGATACTCTGGAGATAAAAATCCCTTATGACATTTTTAATATATGTGAACATCAGTGGTCTCCTGCTATCAATACATTGAATAAGGATATTTCCTGAGTGGTGGATTGAAGTGTTAATAGACTTGTGGAAATCAATAGTAGCATAAAGGACTGTCTACAATCAATGTCTGAGGGAGTGAGTGAGGTGGATGTTACATAAATTTATCTTTGGTGGTGAGTAGGAGTAAAAGGAGGGTAGATGAGGGAGGACAGAAGAACATGAAACAATGTATGTCCAAAAAGAAACAAGTACTGCATGCACACTGTGCAAGAGCTAGATCAGCTCTATGCGTTCAGTACCAGATGGTGGCACAATGAAGGTTGCTTAATTCGGTACTCACATGCTATTGGCTGTCTGCAAAATGGCATTCTATGCTTATTGAAGTCCGTCACGTGAGGGTATATGAATGATCGGAGGGTGAGTAAAGAAGATGAGACGGTGTGAAGAACTCAAACTCACCAATCAGTCACAAGCAAACAATCTCCACACAACACTATAATAACAAGGAACAAAACTTATACAGTGAACGAGACCTGCACAACAGAACACTGTTTTCCCACCTGCTTCTTCCTGACAACATTGTTCTTATTAGGTGATTAGGTGATTATTAGCATCGTGACTGCAGCTGTAAATTCCATCCCCTCTTTGGCCCATCTCACTTGAGGTTAATATTGCCGGTGTAAGCACCCAAAGATAGATCGTGCTGCGACAGTGATCATAACCTCATGTCATGTGGCTTTTTTTTATAGCCCTGTACTACAGTTGTAGTAATGTCCAGCACAGGACACATACAATTGGAAAAACTTCCAATAGAACTCCTACAATTAGGCTTGTGAGAACAGACCGAGCAAAACATGTTCAATACACAGAGCTCAGTGGCTTGCGTAACACCCAACAACCAGGCAAACGCACAGGTCCCTTTGTGGTACATGATTGATTGACACAAATATGCTGTCCCTTTTCAGCCTCCTTGCAAGGCTCCAGTCTGTTTGGCAATTTTTAGTCAAAGGTCCTAAGGGATGCCTTGAACGTTTTGCTGACACTGAGAGAAGTTTTCAGTCAGGCACTTACATGAGCCCCAAAGGTGTTGTTCACACAGTGAGGGTCACCTTCACTCTCTCTTTCTTATAGTTTGTAATCCTTTATTTTCTTTTACTTTTACTCGTGTGTGTGTGTGTGTGTGTTGTGCCGTGAAGTTGCAGTACCCTGCGCTTAAAAGCTTGTTAGTTTATCCTCTAAGTATTGTGTTCTCAGATACAAAACCCAGAGACATTGAGAAGTTTGACCTGTCAAACACAGTCTCATTTCTATCTGCTTGATACTTAATATACCATCAAGTGTGCAATTGTATATATTGGTGTTACATTGAAGAGTGTGAGTAAATGGATTAAAGGGACTTAGAGCTAAGTGTTACAGAGAGGGCAATTTTTAGGAGCTTGTGTATGTATGTGTGTGTGTGTCTGTTTGAGTAAGAGAAAAAAAAAGATATAAACTTAAATGTATGTGACAGCTATGTGCTGTCACATACATTTAAGCTGCATGGAAGCACATAGACACAATCAGATTCAATCAGTTGTAATCTAAGCCTGTCATCTTAATATGTGTGTGTGTGATCACACAAGCTTTTGTCTATGTGTGTGAGTGCGTGTGTGTGTGTGTGTGAGAGAGAGAGAGAGAGTGCATGTGTGTGTGTGTGTGTGCGTTTGTATTCATGCATAATGCAGTGATCATGTGAATGCGTGATATTGGACTGCCCTCTCTGATTATGCGCAAAGCTGTCTACTTATCATAATCTCTCTCACTCTCTCTCACGCACAAACACACACACACACACACACACACACACACACACACACAGATGCAAGCCTGGAGGGAAATCAAAGCCCCACACACCTGCAGACCTGCTTTGACCAACAGGCCACAGATGGACATCTCTCCTCCCTCTCTGTCTCCACACACACCCTCCCTTCTATGTTTCCTCTCTCTTTCTGTCTCTGTGAATGTCTCCCAGCTTCCCCAGTCTCTCCTTCACCGTCCCACCACAGTGATCAAAAGATGCAGTTTATAGGTGGAAGGTCATTAAGTTTGGAATTCCTGGATTTTATCTGCATGTTTTATGGAGTGTTCCTGCTCCAAATGTTTTGGCCTTGTGGGTGTGTATGTCTGTGTTCTCAGTATGTGTCTGTCTGAGAGCTTTGTCTAAGGAGAAATATATGGGAGCATTTTTAGTAATGAACAAAACCGAGACTCTCCTACAAGCATCAATCCAGCAGTCTACTTTTTGAGTTGTTTAACATTAGCTCATATTGATCTAACCATTGGTTCGTAACCAGCTTGGAGTAGTTCAATAAAAGCCATTTCAGCAGTTCCGTAGTGATTCCCATTGCTGCCACTAAAACACGTACCATTCACAATGCACCCCATTCCCTTCTCTGCAGCTATCCCTCCAACCCTCACTTTGACTCATGATAAGAAAATGAAGCTCTTTCGTGAAAAAGAGTGAAAAATAGAGATATACTGATGGGAAAAGACATGTTCGTGAGAGGCGTTGCATGGGCTTGAGAAAATTAAAGCAAGATCCTGAATTGGAGAAGTGGCGGGAGGGAAAGTTAAGTCAAGTAAGAGTCAGAGAATAAAAGGAAGAGAAAGAGAAGGATAGCCAGACGCTGAACTGTGCTTTGGGCATGTGTTGGCTCTGTCTGTCTGCTCCAATCAGCCTTGGTTTGGTGGGAAGCCAGCCCTCAGAGACCTTTAGCATGTGTGCTAACATTTCTACAGGGGGATTGGCACACATTCTTAGAATCAGCAAGTGTGTGAGCTTGATGAAAAAACAAGTCTGTATTTACCATCAGAAAATAATGATTTAAATGAGACACTGCACTGGTTGTTATTGTTTTAGTTAGGGTTGCTTTATTATAGTTTATAAAATCTTGATTTCTGCTCTCTGTACCCTCGTTCTTTGCTACGGAACAATTCATTCTTTGGGCTAAATATTAGCTTATCTTAACTCGCCCAACAAGTTCTACATCCACACATGGTCTAACTTTGCGTTTGTTGTTGCAGATTGGTTCATTCTTCATGATCAACCTGTGCCTGGTGGTCATCGCCACCCAGTTCTCAGAGACCAAACAGCGGGAACACCAGCTGATGCAGGAACAAAGGGCGCAGTGCCTGTCCTCCTCCACCCTGGCCAGCATGGCTGAACCGGGAGACTGTTACGAGGAGATCTTTCAGCTGGTCTGCCATGTCCTCCGCAAGGCGAAGAGGAGATCGGCAGCTCTCTACTACACGCTGAGGGGCATGCCCCAGCCAGCTGGTGGAGGCAGGGGTAACAGGCGTGGTGGAGGGAATGTGAACGGAGAGCGGCATCATTCCAGGCACCCAAGATGTGAGTTAGAGCGCCTTGTCTTATTTATGTAATTTGACACCTTCATTTAAGACATTTTTTAGTGACTTGAATAAACATAAATCATGTAATTTGTGGATAATAATGCTCACACAATGCTGGATAGTAATTGAAATATGGTCGGCACTAACTAGGTTTGATTACAAATGTGGGCTCATGTTCTGTTTACTTTAATGTACTTTTGGCAAGGTCAAGCTTAAACTTTTTCTTTTGTTGCAACAATCGCAAATACTTCTGCAATCCTCTACATTTTACATTGCAAAAGAACATCTGAATCTGAAATTAAAGTGCATTCATAGTCTCCCTTTCTTCTGCATCTGTCTAGCATCCCACTGTCCGCACCAAAGCAAGCAAGACCACGACTCTCAGCCACTAGCCAACTCCATCAGTCTGGCTGTTCCCCAGAATCCTGAGGACTGCCCTATATGCGCACTATCACTGAAAGAGGGGGCAAGAGCAGTGGGATCCTCTGCCAACGGGGAGGACGATGAGGAAGATGGACTGAAGGAGGCGGGCAAGGAGGAGAACCATCTAGAGGAGAGGGGAGAAGGAGAGAAGAAGAGGAAGAGGACATGCTTTGGGCATTGTAAAGACATTTGGAATGATATGAGGAGGAAACTTTGGGGCATTGTGGAAAGCAAATACTTCAGCAGGGGAATAATGATCGCTATTCTCATCAACACCATCAGTATGGGCATCGAGCACCATAACCAGGTACGATGAAATAGTCAGCGCTGTCACATACAACATATTGAAGCTGTGCAGTGGCAATATGCCATTTTAACAATCCAAACCGGAGAGAGGCCTTTATTTTGAAACTGCTTTTGGAGAAGGATCTTGACTTGATTTCTGATGACTTCTGATTCTTTGATCTCCTGAGCAATATGCCAAGTGTGAAGTCGATTGGATGAATGGTTGTCTAGATAATTGAAGACAGAGAGACAGAGACACAGAGCAGTGACTCCTTCCATTTTAGTTAGATATGACCTGCCTTTGATCCTTTAGACTGATATACTAGTGGTAATACAGTGTGTTAGCGTAATCATTTCTCACTCCCACAACTCACCACAGCCTCAACAGATAAACACTAAATCACTGCTGATGACGCATTGCTGCTAGAAATGTCATATTAGCAGATGACATTCAGAAGGATGAGTGTGGAAGTGGAGCATCACTGCCATGCAGCTTCCTGACAGAGGTGTAAACATTTAGCCTAGCAGTAGACAAAACCGAGCTGGCTTTTAACATTGGCCAGGCTCCTCGGAGGCACACAAGGCAGGTGTCTGAGAGCGAGAGTGGGAGAATCCTGCCAATATCCACACGCACGCACGCACGCATACACAACACAAACACATATAAGCGTGCGCACATGCAATACACATCCATTTGTGTCCAGTGTGTGCATGCACATAACAAAACATCCTTTTATATTTGTGTGCATGCACCAACAGAAGCAGATGCACAGCTTTTTCTTTTTTCCCCCGTATCCTCTTTCCTCTGATCATTTTCTTCACTGTGCCTCTTCTACTCCATCCCTTGTTCATTTTACTTCCATCTATCTCCCTTTTCTTTCTCCATAAATCCCTCTGTGCATCTTTCCTTTGCACATTCCTTCCCCCACTTACTCCTTTCTTCCTTGCTGTCTTCCTTCCTTCCTTCCGTCCTTCCTGCCTTACCCCAAGTGTCTCATCTACTCTCTGACTCTCTTTTACCTCCCTCAGTTTCACCCTTTGTCTCCCCACTTCTCTCTCGCTCTCTCTCATCCACCCACTCACTCTTTGACAGCGTACAGAGTAGTTCCTTTCTCTTATCTCTGAAGACTAAAAATAAACGAGAATTGTTGGGGGAAGGAAGAGAACAGCGAGGCAGACGCCAGTTACACAGCAGTTTTCCGGTCAATTCCCTGTGTTATTCTGGTTGTGAGCGTGTGTGTGTGCGTGTCATAGTGGGCATGTATGAAAAGACACACATATACATTTGCATGCACACACTCACAGACACTTTGTCTGTCAGTCTCTTGAGTCCTTCTCTTTCCACAATTTCTACAGGCTGACACAGAAGAAGTGATACAAGTGCATGTTTTTTGCTCTGCAGTAGAAAAGTCTTACCTCATGCACTTTTTTTCTAAAACAGGAAAAAAAAATGTGCTTCTCTCCAAAAAACAAGTAACAACGGGACTGCCTTACTTGCAACACATCCTGCTTAAGGGAAATGTTCCCATCAAGTGTGTGGTTTCAAATGAAAAATGCATATTGTTCTGTATAGGTATGGCCTAAAAGATTCTTTTTCGTAATATTCTCTGTCGGGTTCGGGTCGGGCTCGGTTACTACTCTCTGGGAGTCTGGATGGGTTTGGACACAAATTGCTGATGAGGGCTTGTTTAATATTTATGTTGGATTATAACTCACTCATTCATCACATGATGTTGCGTGTTTAAAGTTTAAAGAGGAGCATTCATGCATTTGCTTTCATGTTATGAGAATCTAATCTTATGAGATTAGAATCTAAATTATGAGAATCTAGTCATCGTATCTGGACTTCTCTGTAGAAAGAAATTGGCACACTGGAATTCAAGCTTGGAAGCTGAAGCTCATTCATTCATATTCAAGCGACATTCCCACACTGACTGAGGATGCATTTCAAGAGAGAAGCAGGGAGAAAGATATTTGAATGGGAGGATATAAAATATGAAATAATTTTTAGGAGATGGAAAATTATAATACCTTATATAATTAATTATTATGAGGTAAGGTGTCAAGATGAAGGGGAAAGAAAGAAAGAGAGGAGAAAGCATGGTATTTTGTCTGAGCTAAACTCTGGTGTCAAGGGCTGTGCTTCTGTCAATAGCTATAAATCTCATATCCTGTATTTGTACTGGTGAGTGAGTTGTGGACATAGGTCAAGGTTATAGCTAACTGCTAAGGCATGTTTGTATATATATATATATGCCCTATTTTATACTGCAACTCATCTAGTGGTTGTATAAGAATCTCTTTTTTAATGTGTTTCATGACATTTGAATCCACTCTGTAGTTGCTGATTTCTCCAGCTTCTAGCTTCCAGCAAATGAGTCTCAGCAGATGTTTTCCAGACATTGTAGTCAAAATTGAGCTCATGAGATTTAGGCCGCTTTTGTGGGCTTATTTCCTTTCCATCCATCCTTTTTGTCATTCTTTCTCTTTCTCACCTCTAATTTGGTATTTTTCACTCATCTCCTCTCCTCTCCTCCATCATGTCATCATTTACTCCTAAACAATCCCTCTTCTTGCTCCTCTTTTTCCCTCTCCTTCAGCCGGGTTCTTCCTCTACCGTTCTCCCTCCCTCTGATCGACAGGAGGATATTGATTGTGACAAGATGGGTCTGCCTGATAATGAGACTCAGAAAGAGAAAGAAAAAGAGATGGAGAACTAGGGGGATGGAGATAGACTGTGAGAAAAAGCGGATTAGAGGAGCGGAAGGCTGAGAATGTTTATGGTTTGCTAACATTGGCAGGGCTAGCTGGCTATTTCTCCGCTGGCTTTGAAACTGAAATTCACAGGGGTTATCAGAAAAAGCATTTGATCCATATCGTGCATAACACATATGCACTCTCACACACACACAGTATACTTGCATGAAGCGCATCTGCTTGTGCACACACACACATACAAATGGAAATAAAGCCTGGATTGACTAGAACGTGTGTGTGTGTATGTGTGTGTTTTGCCTGTGCGGTTTGTGTATGTGTTCTTTTTGCCAATTCCAGATAACATGCTCTCCTATTCAGCCAGTGTTTGACACCATGTGCTACACAGACAATACGCACTCTCCATTCCCTTTCTCATTTTTCCTGTTTCCTATTATAGCTGATGCGATGTTCCCTGAGTTTTCCTTTACAATTTCACATAAACAGCTGTGCTAAAAAAATCAATTTGTTTCCCTGTTTTTCAGTTTCACCCCTTCCTCTCTGCCTGTTGCCTATGTGAGATAAGGTGTATGTGTTCATTTTGTTTGCCAGGTAAAAGAGAATTCTTTTCTCAACTGACTGGCAGTTTGAGTGGCAGCCTTTTCAACACAGGCAGAGAAATGTGATGCGTACACAATTGCTTTCTTCGCAGCGGCTCTAGCATCGTTTGATTGCATAGCAGTGGTTTGATATCGACTGTTTTTATCTCTTTGTCTGTACCTGCCTCTCTCTATCTGTTGTTTCTTAACTTGGAATGCTTGCATATTTTGCCTACCACTCTTTTTGCCACTCTGTCTATACCCACTTTCACATCTTAATTTCTATTTCTATCTGTTTCTGTTACCTGTCCACCCCCTAATGCCTCCGCCCAGCCCGACGAGCTGACCAATGTCCTGGAGATCTGCAACATTGTCTTCACCAGCATGTTCACTCTGGAGATGATCTTAAAGCTGACTGCTTTTGGCTTCTTCGAGTACCTGAGGAACCCCTATAACATCTTTGATGGCATCATTGTCATCATCAGGTCTGCAATCTACAAAATGATTTGCTGATTGTTCAGTTAGGTTATCCCTTAGTCAGCAAGTTGTAGTCAAATAGTTAAAATAGCAACTGTCTTGCAGCATGGGGCTAAAATAAATTGCACCAGTATTCCTTATCACTCCAGTATGGATTATGTACGGCCATAGACTCAGATTTTCTGTGCAGTAGTGTATTTTTATTTAGTAAAAAGGCCTTACTTATCCTCTTATCTAATCATCTCTTATCTGGTCCCCTCTATTGATTACTGTTTATTTTTTTAATCTTCATCTCCCCACATTCCCCCGATCATAACAATACACATTTATTTCTCTACCCATTTCTTCTTTTTTTATATATTTTATTTCTCCACATCTTCCACCTTCCCACTTTATCTCTGTCCATCTCTGTTAATAACACATGCACACATCCACCCAATGCAACACACACCACAGTGTGTGTGAGATCATCGGCCAGGCAGACGGCGGTCTATCAGTGCTGAGGACCTTCAGGCTGCTGAGGGTGATTAAGCTGGTGAGATTTATGCCTGCGCTGAGGCGGCAGCTGGTGGTGCTGATGAAGACGATGGACAATGTGGCCACTTTCTGTATGCTGCTCATGCTCTTCATCTTCATTTTCAGGTAACAGGGGCACGGGGGCATGCATTTATGTGGTATGTGCCTCAGAGAATAGAGATGGACAAGACTCAAAAGAGGGCAAGAAACTGTAAATAAGAATGTGCGGAGTAGGAAAACAGATTAGAGCATGTGCGTGTACTGTGCCTGATGGTTTAACAGGCTAAGACAGGTTGTTTTGTTACCACTCCAAACCTAAGTACTGAACTAAAATCAGTGATAGAATATCAGCAGTTTTAGACAAAATATAGTGGTGGTGGTGCAGGCCTCCACAGCCAAAGGCCGGCACACAGTTTGTGCAAAATAATAGGATTAACTTCCAATTATTGGTGTTCCACCCCATTTTTGTCCAAACCGTGTCTCAGCTGTGTCAAGGCTTTTCTCTTTGACCTTCAGAATTACTTCTCCCATGAAAGTTAGGAGTAACTTGACTTGTTTGTCTGTCAGCAAAGTTATTTGACTACATTAAAGACTGATCTCGAATTCCAGGAACATATTGATAAATTGGTTTAATTTAAAACGGACATGAATACCTTTAGTTTTGCCTGTACAAATTGTAGTAGTAGGACACCATTAGTAATGCTTTGTAATTACATGTCGATGCAGAAAACATAATCATTCAGCCTAATCGCTTCCCCAACATATAGACACACACAAGCCATACTCTCCAATTCCCAAAAATGAAAATGTAATTAACAGAACTCATAATTGCTGCAAGTGCAACACTTTGTTTTACAGGATACATAGCTATTACCCCAGTCCTGCTTGTATCTTTATGTGTGCAAACAGAGTTTGTGGAATCATATATATGTGTGTGTGTGTGTGTGTGTGTGTGTGTGTGTGTGTGTCTTGTATGTTGTTAACCAGCTTCTTACCCCTGCAGCCCAGCAATCAAACGAGTGTGCCAAGGCAGATGGCATCAGAGCTTTTAGCCAGCTAATGCTAGCCTGAGCAAGTGGCATTTGCCCTGTACATCTATGCACTGGAGCTTTCAGTGAGCAGTTCGTGTACAGCACCACTCAGCTTAGACTTAAACTTCTCCCTAAATGCTCTCAAGAGAATCAGAATCAGATTTATTTGCCAAGTTTACACATACAAGGAATTTGTTTTGGTGTGTGGGTGCCACCAAGAGAATAGATATATACAGAAAAAATTAAATAAATTAAATAAAACCACTAAATAGAAAATGTACAATAATAATTTACAAAAATATGATTGGCATTGTTGGGTAAAAGAAAATAAAATAGAGCTTTGAATGAAACAGAATTGGAAGATTGTAATGGTTGTATGTTTATGTACAGTATGTGTGGATACCCTTGTGTATATCTTAATTTAAATGTTTGTGTGTAAATGTATAAATCAAAGGTTTAGAACAAAGTCATGTATGATAACATAAGTTTGTTT
The DNA here is from genome assembly GCA_036024295.1 of Nannoperca obscura. NCBI lineage: Eukaryota > Metazoa > Chordata > Actinopteri > Centrarchiformes > Percichthyidae > Nannoperca > Nannoperca obscura. The sequence continues at coordinate 3,031 of JAVQJL010017828.1, read as the reverse complement.
ATTATTTCTCTATAGCTTTCTTTTGATAATCTCTTCTATACTCTATACTATTAATAATTCTGTCATGTGTATGTATTTTAATTTTGAGTGCATGTAACTAACTCTAACCCTTAATTCTTCACATTGTCTGCAGGTGTCATGAACACAGACATACTTAAATTCTCAACGTACTTCTTCAATGTACAATTTAGCTACATAAATGCAGTATGGCAGCATGTGTGGCTGGATTATTGGAAGAATCCCTTCTTGTGTTGCAGTATCTTGGGGATGCACATCTTTGGTTGTAAGTTCAGCCTGAAGACAGACGCAGGAGACACAGTGCCGGACAGGAAGAACTTTGACTCCCTGCTCTGGGCCATCGTCACTGTCTTTCAGGTACGAATAATTAAACACACACACACACACTCACACTTTCAACACTTTGGTTTCACACCTAAAGGTACATGTGCTGTACTTGTGTGCACATTTGGGTGTATATGTACTACGTGTGTGTACGTTTTCTGTAGATACTGACTCAGGAGGACTGGAACATGGTGCTGTACAATGGCATGGCATCCACCTCGCCTTGTGCTGCTCTCTACTTCGTAGCTCTAATGACGTTTGGAAACTATGTGCTCTTCAATTTACTGGTTGCCATCTTGGTTGAGGGTTTCCAAGCTGAGGTAAGACATCTTGGTTTAGGGCATTGGACAGGATGCACACTGCAAAAGACAAATTAAGAAAACCAAATGTGATATGGGACAAGCTTGCCAATCATGTCCTATGTTGTTGTATGTTGGGGGATGCAGGGGTGTTTGTTTATTATTGATATAAGCTGAGGATGTGATTCAGAATTTGACACAGTCGTATGTTGAGTTATTTGACTTTTGTGGTTGAAACATGATAAAATGTATCACAGTTTAAAGAAATAGAAAACAAATGCGAAAAACCGTATATTTGTACTTATTTGAGATAAAATCATTGAGAAATAATTGAGATTGCAATAAATAAGGAATAAGATGGGTTGAGTATTGAACCTCAGTATGTCATTATCAGAGTTACAACTGAACAGGACAAATGATTGGCGGTTCTTATTTAAGTTAGTTTGTAACTGATCATTATTTCTACACTTTTTACTCTTTCTCTCACTCTCTGCTTGTTACTGATTTATCTTCTCTCATGTCTCTTCTTCTTTGCCGTGCCAACCATTCCCCACCCCTCTCCTTTTCTCCCTGTGTCTCTCTTTCTCTCTCTTCCATTCATGCAGGGCGATGCGAACCGCTCTTACTCAGACGATGACAGGTCTTCCTGTAATTTTGAGGAGAATGATAAGCAGAAAGACTCTCTGCATCTCTCAGGTATTAAATGCCTCTAGGAGCTATACAGCATTTTTGTTTCATAAAGATTGATTTTCCTCTCAACTCTGAAATTATATGAACATTTCACCCCTAAATGAAGGGTGCTGCATGGAAACTGTTTGAGTGAATTCACAACTTTACAATTACAATAATTTACAAATATTAATGTTAAACTAACCTCACAACACCTCTGTAAAATTATCAGAGATCATTTAACATTAAACAAAATTTCACTTCACTTTTAGCATTTCCAGTCTTTGGCTTTTTTGTAACAGAAAAAAGGTTTAAAGCTGCTCCTAGAATTATTATCTCACACCAATGGTCTGATTGGCAAAAGGTCCATCATCTATGTGCTCTAAGGTCGTAGTATAAACAAACCTCCAGCCCTTCAACATTCAGGAAAGCTATCAGCTGTTTTGTTGTGCCGTAGGCATCAAAAATGTTACCTGTCGTCCGATTTCCACAACAAACATTGCTAAACATCTTTTTCCAGTCTGAACTGTAAGCTGCCCAAACTTTAAATAATGCATGCCTGGTGCCACTCATCCATCCACTCCTCTTCTCCCTGTAGGCATAACAAAAGTAAAATCACCAAGAACCAGCCAAAACATCATACAGTACAGTGTAGCATTTAGCAGCACATTAGGGAGGCCTCTGATGATGTCTGATCACAGTCCTCCTGAGCCCAAATGAGCCTTTTAAATGTCAGCTTACCTGAAAAAAAAACACTTCGAATGCTAATGGTTTCTTGAGACCTATTCCACCAAAAGATATGTTTGGGAATGGACCAAACCGCTGGCAGATATTCCTCTTTTTCACCGTTACGAGCTCCTCTCTGGCTCCTGTAAAGAGATTTAGTGTAAATTAAACCCTCCTCTGCCTCCCAGAGCTGGCCATAACATCATTTTGGGACATTTATGTTGTAAAGTGATGGAGAGTGCCAAGTTCTGTTTGGATGGCAGCAACAGAGAAGAAGCAGTGGAAGGAGGAAAGGGCTTGTTTACTGCTATCTTTCTTTCTTTGATTGTTTTCTCCACTCATCCATCTTATCCCTCCCTTTATCACCATTCCCTTCATCTTCTTCTCTGCACACCCTTTATCCTACAGACCCAAAGATCTGCACACTAACCCCTAATGGGCACCTGGACTTGTCCCCAATGCCCCCTGGTCTGTTTCCAGGAGAGAGGTTAACCATTGCTCTGGGCTCCAGGAAGAACAGTGTTATTTCTCTTGGCAGGGCCAACCTGGAGCAGAGGGCTCTGGTAAGTGGAAAGGACAATAAAGAGAGAAGCTGAAACAAATACATAGCTGCTCTTTGTTTGTTTGTTTTGATATGAAGTAATATTATTGGTATTTTCTTTCTCTTTCTTTCAGATGAAGGTTTTACATTGCCTTATTAAATTGCAGGACAATCATTTGCAACAGCAATGTTACTTTTTTTCAACCCAGCAGAATATTTGATTAGTTAATTAAATGCTTTGGCACCAAACGTTTAAGCATGGACTACTGTCACAGAGGTTTTTCCAAGTTCCATGTAATGGGTAGCATATGAATGCACTGCTGTAATCTTCTTCATTCCATTATTATGAGATGTGTGTGGTCATTGAGTAAGTAATATTTATTTTTGTTGGTAATCTCTCTCTCTCTCTCTCTCTCTCTCTCTCTCTCTCTCTCTCTCTCTCTCTCTCTCTCTC